>CAEGAF010167268.1:0-22718 GCA_903067075.1 Micropoecilia bifurca | reverse complement strand
GGTGGTCTTATATGTGATCTAAAGACAAAAGAAAAGAGAAATAAACCATGTCACTGAGATGAGTTGTTCCGGCGTCTCTTTGATGGGAACAAGCCTTTTTCAAGTTTGGGCAGAAGCTGAGGGGGTTTGGAGAGTTCAGAAAACTTGATACTGCAGTTCTGTTTTAAGATCGTCTACCTGCTTTGTCAAATCTTTGACGTGTTGGCTGGTCTCTACCACATCTTCCACTGAGGGGGTGATCTTGAAGCCAGCAGAGGGTGTCATTTCCTGCTTGACTTCCAAGGATCTTGGATTCTCAAAGTGGCCGGAAGGACTAGATGCCCCCTGGATCTCTGACTGATCTTACGGCTCAATGGGGCGTCGTAGTCGACTTGGATGTTGAGGTCTACCATGTCAACCCATGAAAGCTTAGCTGGAAAAGCTTCATGTTCGCAAACAATCTTTTGTTGCTTCATGTCTATATTCTAGTAACTTCTTGCTTTTCTGAATGTTGAACGTGCTCTGAAGGGTAATGAAATACAATCTATCACCTATATTCATGATAGAAGTTACATCTCTTTTGTCGGTTAATACACTGCACAAACATTAGCATCTCACTGCTCCTCATTAGCATTAGCCTTTTCCCTAAAAATAGCTTTTATCTATTTTTCGTATTTATTACTTAGTATACTGAATAGAGGAAGAAAATGTAAAACAACATGCTAGCGACAACATTTAGGCTAATGTTAACAATTTGGCTCATTTTAACCTGTACACTAATTTTAACATACAGAATGCAGTAAGTCCATGTTACTCAACATGTTTGTGACTCTCCACATGCTATTGAGTACATTGCAGCTTACGTTAATATGGATGCTAATTTGTAGCATCAGACAGGCACACTTTGGCAGGCCCCATTAAAATTTCTTCAGAAATTCTAGTTTAGTCACTAGTCTTGCAGTAATCATTTTTTTCTTATTTGTTTTGGAGCTATTGTCTTGAATCTTTGATATTAAACTGTGCTATAGAGATTGTTGTGTATTTCCCCCTCTCTGTTTACATTTGCATGTGTTAGCTATCATTTTAAATCTCTTTGTCATCATATTTTGGTAAACAGAATTCCTAAGTGGTCATTAGCATAGATACATTTTTAATCTGGGTATCACTGAGGCTGTTTTTTTCTGCCTAACTAGTCATTTCAATGTCTTTGAAGTTGTTTTTGGTCTTTTTCTTGTCATTGCTTTATCTACTCACTCTGTATTTATTTTGATCATTTTATCTTTACAGTTTTTCAGGTTATGAGTGTTTTTGTTGTTTATAGGTGGGATCCATTGTTGTTCCCTTATTGTGGTCACTTTGATCTTCATAATCTAATTAAAAAAATCTCTTTTCTTAATTTGTGTCCCAGTTAGTCATAATTTCAAGCTAAAATTATTCTTGTTACTGATGTTTTTTGAGTAGCATTTGAAAACCTTCACTTATACATATTTATATATACCCTGAGAGGAAGGATTGACACCTCCTCCCACAGAATATTATTTGTAGATGGGCGCCTGGCAGGCAGCAGCTGCCTGGTGGGGTGTGCTGGCGTGGAGCCTGCCTGGACATCTTGACAGCCTTGGTTTGAGACAGCCGTCGCCCTCTTGTTCTCTTCTTGGATGAACCATGTTGAACAAAAACACCATTCAACTCTAAGTTTGGATTCTCGCCCAGGAACCATGTGCAAAATATTACAAAGCAACACAAGAGCATCATATGATCCTCAACTGGGGGATGTCAGCAGAAACAAAAACAGTAGCTCCACCCAGCGGGTATGTATATGAGGGGGTAATCAAGCTGTTGCATATCATTGGAAAGCAATCATGACATGTAAAACACATTTGATTATTAGAGACTCTCTTAAGGCACTTGCAACCTTGATCTGATGGGACCTGAACTCGATTTATTTATAGGCACAATATGTCCAAAAATTTTATTAGAATTGTAACCACAAATGTTGGAGAACGACCAAAATATGCAGACAAATATGCAGACAAACAAACAGATCTTCAGTGACTATAAAGAAAATAAACCCCAAACATTAAACTATTGCTGCTTGTATTTGTTCTCGCATCCCAGACGACTACATTGCACAAGTGTGCTTCATTAGATTTGATCATATCCCACTGATAAGTCTTT
This sequence comes from Micropoecilia bifurca, assembly GCA_903067075.1. Lineage (NCBI taxonomy): Eukaryota > Metazoa > Chordata > Actinopteri > Cyprinodontiformes > Poeciliidae > Micropoecilia > Micropoecilia bifurca. The sequence goes on along the minus strand of CAEGAF010167268.1, from coordinate 20,561 downwards.
TCATTTATGATTAACAAAAATACAATCATAGCTCAGTTTGGATTTCAAAATTTCAGGTGCATACAGATATCCAGACACTTTGGATTTTGAGGATCTTGACTGTGGTTAGAATATGCATTAAATCCCTGAAGAAATTCACATACATTTATAAATAAGCAATCATCTTAAAGGATACTTAAAAATGAAAAACTCACACCCTTAAATTATGTCCCAATAAAAATAATAATGCGGAACAAGGCTGCATTAGGCATTGGACAATCTGTTCTGTCCTGCAGCAAATTGTATCTTACTATAGACGGGATATGCTCAAGGGGTTTATAATAAATGTGTTTGTAAAAGATCAAAGTGTGCATTTTAATAAAGGCCCAAAAGCACATTTTTACTTAAACTCTCTGGTCTGAACAAATTATTTCCACATCACTGGTTAACTGCTGCTAACACAAATTGGGAATGGCTTTATTGGCTAATATTTCCTTTTTTTTTGGAATGTTCTGCCTTACTCAAGACAGTTGAGGAGTTCAAATGTCAGCAAACATGTTCAACTGTACAAATCTGCTCCATAGTGATTGACGTTTTTCTATTTTTAGTAAATGCCCTGAAAACATATTCATATCCCTTAAACATTTTCTACACTGCAGTCATAAACTAAAAAAAAAAAATCAAAGATTTTGCCCTGCATTTGTAGTCCATCTGAGTCAATACCTTTGTGCTGCAAGAGCACAATGCTCTCAAGGGCTGCACCACCTTGCAGTCCTACGAAAAGAGTCAGCATATTGTTTTGGACAGTGAACGTGTGCAGCCATCAAGATTATAAATAAACAGGTACGATTGTTTGGGAGATTTTATTGGATCCTCTAAGAGATGGCCTTTTATCACTTTTATTACTGTAGGGAATTCAGATGATTACAATTGATCCTCCTCCAGAGAGAAGAAAAATCCACCCTGCGGGGAAAATTTATAAATAACGACGAGTGGCTCAAACTGTAGAGTGTCTGCATTTTGAAGTGATATTTGATCTAGTTTTTTTTTCACCCAATTCTGAAACAAACAAGAAAAAGAAAATCCAGCAGAACAAATCGTGGTCCGACCCAGAAATTATGCACATTAAATAGACAATTAATATGACGTGAGGTCTCAGACGGCATTTCAGAGGAGCAGAGTGTTAAGTAATTAGCGGGGAGCTTGTTTGTCGGCATCCACAAATTTGTGTTCCAGTTGTTGCTGAAATCAAACGGCATTTATTCAACGGGTGTTCTTGTCTGCTCGGTTTCTGCTCCTTTTGAAGCAGTTTGTTATTTTAAAATAGCATCCAGATTTACTCTGCAAGGAGGGATTTATCAAGGTGTACCCTAAACCAATTAAAACCCATTCTGATTACATTGTAAGACAGGAATCTGTAGTAAGAGTCAGAAAAAAGGTTCTGATTTATCCAAGAAAGCCAGTCTATACAAGTCCTGCTACAGATTGTGAACCTCTTGTAATACAATGCAGAGCACCTGTTTATAATCTTTCCACCATTGTTAGTTCTCTAATGTCAACTGTTTAAACATTTGCTAATATTGGGCCTCTAAAGCTTTGCAGAGGGTTAGCGCAAACATGTTTGAAAGGTAAATGATGCAAAGTGTAAACCAGCAATAATTAAAACAACTTTATAATGAAATACAATACTTAAAATTAGTCAACATTTTGGGCAGTCCTTCCAACTTTGGCTTAGTGAATAATTAAATTTCTTCGCATTGCTACATAGTGATGTAACGATAGTGGAAGACACATTACAAGCAGTTTGTTTCCTGCAGGTCACGACAAGTAAAGTGATCTCTCATGGCGTTGCTCTTCTAACACATATGGACGTCTTCCAAAGGTGGAGTTGATGTGGAGAACTGAAATAAGGTTGAGGATTTAATTTGTTCAGATTGCACAAGCGAGTGTGTGTGTGTACAGGGGAGTAGGGTGCCTTCTTTACTGCAGAAACTAGAACAGGATGGTCTGATTTTTCTGTTTACTATTACAGGTTGCTTTTGGGCCAGTTTAAGGGACTATTTCTGTGTTACGGCTACCTATCTTTTTTCCCCTAAATCTTGAATACTTTGACAAGTTAAATATGAATTGGTTAGTTCTATGTTGAACATTAAGTAGATTTCTGATCAAGTCCTGAGTCTATTTGATCATCTGGTGTTCAAAATTTTAAATACTTAAAAAATTGCATGGACATTTAATGATTTGTTAATACAAATCATTAAATGTCCATGCAATTTTTTTGCCCCAGCAAATAACCATTTAAAAAGGCTTCTCCATGAATTGTCACTTTCTTAAAGAGTAAACAAATGTGTACTGATAATGTTTTCCTCTTAATGCTTTCTGTAGAAAGTGCTACTGAATAATACGATCTCAGTGTTTTCCATGGAGTCATTGCGTTTCACAATCTGCAGTTAATTCTGCAAGCTCAAGCTTCACATCCCGAAGGTGTGAAGCTGTAAGGGTTGACTTTCAAAGTACCAAGAGAAGATTTAGTTGACACTTGACAAGCCTGTTTGGTCTTGTCTTGTGGTTTTTATGGAAGTTTTATTTATAAGGATGTTCGCAAGGGAAGGCATGCCATTACAAGCATTAATGTTCTCCATGAAAACAAAACTCACATTTTTAGAAGGTTCTACAACTTTTTTGTTATTTTTTTTTATCTCTATAAGATGGTGCTGGTGTGGTAATTTGTGTGCTTGCAAGAAAATTGTTTAAAAGTACCTTTCTTGTTCTGTACAAGAACATAATGGTTTATCTTCTTTTTTTATTAAACCTACATCTTAAATCGGGTTAATCTGAATCATTGCTGTTAGAAGTGAAGTTTGAGTTATTTTTATAGAGGAAAGTAAAAAGAAAAAAAACCTTAATGAAATATTAATCCATTTACCTTACAACTTCATAAATTAAAAGCAACGATAAACTTCTTCAACATAATTAAATAAAAGCGTCATGGTGCGAGTTGCAGGTACAATGCCACGACTGAAACTTTTTGAGCCTCAAGAGGAGGAGCTTAAAGAGGGGCAGTTTCTCTGAAGCAGATGCCAAATTGTTTTGCTCATATGGATGGTAATCAAGCTCCTCTCCTTTCCTGTGCCTGCTTTCCTCCTCTTTTGAAACTTGCCCGTGAGTCATTTTCCTTAAGAGAGAACTGCAAACATCCTGAAACGACCCCGAAACAAAGAAGAACCGTCAGTCATTGTGTATTTTTGTAAACATCGCAAAACATCTTTGCAGTTGTTGATCCTCACTTTGAAAGAACATGACAAACTTGTCTTTGCAACAAAGTTCAATCTCAATCCGTTTTGATGGAAAGTGAATGTGAACAGTAAATGCTAACTCGTGCCAGAAATTCTCATTTGATTCAGTTCTGGAGTTTTGCTTCAACATGGAAAAAAGTAATTATAAAATACTTAATCCTGACTGTAGATATGTGCTTTATGCTGTTGCCCTACTGATAGGTGAACCTCCATCCAGTAACAAGTCTTTCTTTTGCAGCTGAACAGATTTTCCTTCAGCATTGCCCCGTATTGCATTTCATTCATTTTCCAACATCTCTGACCAGCTTTTCTGTCGCTAAAGGAAAGTTTTACCACAGGATGATTCTTATGCCACAATCTATTACCGCTGGAATGGTGGGTTCACAGTGATGTAAAACACATAGTGTTTTCCATGTAAGACAAAACATTTATCTTTGTCTCATTTGACCAGAGCATCTTTCATGGGTTTGCTGTGTTCTCTGATAACTGGACTTTTTGACCCCTGTCAAGACTTAAGATTTTTCTGGCTAACACTGATGTGTAAGCAACACATCAACAGATTTTGATTTTCCAGTTAGAATTTAGATTTTCCATTATTATTTGTTTCTCAGGGTAGATTCCTGTGATACTGTTCACATTTTGTCGAGTCCTAAATCTCTCTCAGTCAGCTGTTTACTTTTTTCCCCCTACACAATTACATCTAATATCTGTTGTCGAAAAATTACTTCTATAGTACCACTAAACCAAACTTAATGTTAAGTTAGTTGCTTCCTTCCTTGTCCAATCGCACTGTCTCTGTGCATCCATGATAAACCATTGCTCATATTTTCAAAGTCAGTATGAAAGAAGATGGATGAGACTTCACTCCATGCTATCGATTACTCTGTGCCACAAACAGGTGCTCAGTCATTGGCTGTGACGTACCGTCATAATAGGCTGACAACGAGAATAAGGCCACTGTAAAACTGAATGATGCTTGGATGCAAATGTCTTTACGTTTCCTTGCTATTTCCCTCCCTCTTTTCAGGTAACTCTTTGCGGAGTGACGTAAGAGGGAAATGTGTTCATGGAATGATGTGTTTGCTGTTATCCTGTCTGTGTAAATGTCACTTTTACATTGTTGTGTCTGTTATAGGTTATAATTTGAAGCTGCATTACAATGTGCAGGCTGCCTCATCCAGACTTCCCCCTCTTGTTCCGCCTGTTGTTTCTGTGCTTTTCCAAACAGAAGTTCCATCAAATATCTTTATGCTCAGCTGAGCAGTAGGAGCTATTGTCACCTCGCGGCTTCCATTCAAAGACAATCCATGTAAAAGCTGTCATCCACTGTGAAACGTTTCATGCCGTTCTGGAGCACAGGTGTGTTCATGTGTGCTGTTGTGCACATGAATACAGAGTCTGCGAAAGCATTTATGCCCCTAAGCATTTTTCACTTGTGTATCGTATTACGACGACAAACTTCAGTGTATGGTTTTCGGCTTGACATGATAGACAAACATGAAATAATGGAATATTTTTGAAGAGCTGTGGGAAAATGCGCATGGTTTTCTAAAGTTTCCATACAAATAAAAGACAAGAATAGAACATCTTTTGCTGCAGTCTCAACTGAAAGTTTTTTGGGTATCTTGTCCCGAATATTTTCCATTTAATCTATTGATCTGTACACATCATCCGGCATACGTCTCTGATCAACGCTCTCTTGCTATGTCCTGTTGCTTAACTTGCACAGACTCAATTTTCTAATTAGGGGATTCATGACAACAATTGTTTACTCTGGATTTTCTTTCTGGGCATCAGAATGAAGTAGGCCGAATACAGATGCATGGCACACATTTGAGAGTTTCAGCGTATGTTTGCGGATAAGCTTGGTTGCTTTTCTGGTGTCTTTTGTGCTGCTCTTTATTTGGCAGTTTTTCCTACATTCATCCCGGCTGTCATACATGCTGTATGTTCATCCTGATCTTATCTGGTATTTAAAGCATCCCAAAGAATTGCTCTTTATTTAGTCAGCAAGACAGTAACATCGTGGGTGGTCCTTGACTCCTCATACTACATCCTTTTACAGAAAAAAGCAAAAAGCAGTACGAAACACAACTGAATAAATGTTGGCCATTTTGCTTAAGATAAACACAAGACATTACTTTGCACAGGAACTTATAGTCACCTGGGAGATGATATTGTTATCTGTGGTTATTGGAGTTGCACAAACATTAGCATTAGCTTATCGCAACCGAAACAGACAAGACGTAGGGCTCTATATCGCTCTCATTAACAAGTTTGATGTCTACTGGGGTGATTTTGTTGATATGGGGCAGCATAAAAATAACAATTTAGTCTAAGCAGGATAAACTGGTGCTTGGATCAGCAAAATCTTCTCAGATATTTATAGAATGTGGTACCCAAGGGCAGTTTGGTTTCAAACCACTTTTGTGGCACTTTAACATTTCAGTTTCTGTCAGAAAAAGAAAGTCAACATAGTGACATGTAGTAGGTGAAGCGAGCATGATGATCTGTTCAGCAGTCTGCAAATCAGAAAAAAAGCTCTAGGGTTTCAAAGGGACATTATGTAACTGCACACAAAGAAATGTACCCATAAACACAAAGTTTACTGCATCATTCACTCAGTGTTTATCTACTGCTTGAGTTCTGCAGAAGAAATACGTATTGTGCACTTGAAGTAATCCAGTTCTAACATATTACATTTTATCCTGGAATGCAGAACTCATCTGTACTTTATGCACGATTGTCTCTGTTTTGTGGTGGTGAATTGATATAGATGGCTTGGCTGTATGATAAATAACTATGCATTGGCCTTTGCTTCTAAGGTTAATTAATTATTGATGCTAAATCTTGTGTGATTACAGTACATGCAGTAAGATTAGATGTAATTAAAATACTTATTTGAGTTTCTTAGTGAAATATCAGTGGTGTTTCCTTAAAAAAATGATAATACATGTGTTTATCCCATTTCCTCTCAGTTTTAATAATTAAGCAAAGTTATGCCGATTTTCTCATCACTGCACATAAAGGACATAAATTACTCCCACTTAAGGTCCAGATAGAGTCCGTGACATAAACCTGAATCTGTCCATATGGAGACTCAGTCAGAATCAGTGCAGTGAAATGCAGGATTTGATGTTGCAGGGTTGTGTGCTCATGAGACAGGGTTCGACACATCTGTCTTTACTCACACTGCAAAGCTGACGTCATCCCCGCACATCCCTTAACCTCTTTCCCTCTTTGTCCTCACTAGGGGAATGTGCGGCATGGGATATTTGAGTCAATTTAAAATCCAGAGTGTGTCACACAAAAGTTTGGAAAGGAGGATCGGAGAGAGGGAAGGGCAGCTATAATCTCAGTAGCTCAGACTCGGAGAGAGACGGTTATAAGTTTAGCTTTTTCAGCATATGAATCTATCTGACCAGAGTTTGGTTTGAACATCAAGGATGTGGATATGAAAATGACTGGGATGTTGCACTCTGTTGCCAAGGAAACTGCTCAACAAATAAATATGCAAAAAACACGAGGAAAGAAAAACCTCTGGCCCCTGCTTTATTTGAAGTTTTTTGTTATTATTTTATCAGCAACTCTTTTGACTGTAAAGGTAGATTATGAACAGACAATCCAGTAAAATTAGACCAGTTTGCCATCTTTGAGTGTTTCAGACAAAAGAAAATGAAGATTTTAGAGCGATCTTGTCAAAGTCTGAAATTGCACATCTTTTCGTGACTGTAATATATGATCGTATAAAACGTGGGGCCACACACGTGGTTGTCTCCACTGCGTTACTGCTACCAAGGGTGGCATTGCAATTAATTAGGTTTATGGGCAACAGCTGTGTAAAACAGCTGTTGCCCATTTTCTTTTAGGAAATGAAAGAATAATTTAATACTGCTGTTTGTGTTTATTTACATTATCTTTGTAGCGGAATTTGTTTGATGATCTGAAAAATGTGGTTCCAATCACAGAAAAACCCTGATGAAATCAGTAGGGAGAGAGAGAAAAAATACATTTTTTCACTTGGCAAAAAGAAACAATAATCAACCCATATTATACGTAAATCCATGAGAAAAACGTTTAAATGGGAAAAAGAATCTTATCTAAACTATCCTCACAAATTATGACAAATCTGCTTATGCATGCATTTCTGATGTATATTTACAGATGTATGTTTCTAAAGGTAAATTCAGTGAATAAAAACGTGAGAGGTGTAAATATATGAAGCATGATGATTTTCTAAAATTCAACCGAAACATGTACGATATTTATTCAGAATATGAAAACGATGTCACAATTATGAGATATTTTTGGAAACAATTTATAATTAACTCAAGTCTTGCCATACCAGTTAATGAAGATTTGCCCCCACTGAAAGGCAATTAAACAATGGTCCCTGTGTTTCCATTCCTGCCAATAACACTGACAGTTCCTCTCTATCAACACTGAACTATCTAATACCAATTAGTCTCTGTCTTTTCAAAGACATGCAAATTAAAGTTACAGCAAAATTAACTGAGCTTTCCAGCTTATCCTGGGCACTGGAGTGTGGATCCACTTTGGTGTATCTTTTTATTTTGTCATTATTTCATCCTGCAGTCTGTGTCAGTTCATTCTCGAGAGTATTACGTGAAGGATTAACTTGACCCATAATATCCGATTAAGTTGACACTGATGTAGATGTTTATCTGCTCTCTGTAAGCTCCTCGTCTTCCTTCTGCAAATGTAGAAATGTGGCCAAATGTGGAACCAGAGCAGTCCTTTGTCATCATATTAAATGTGACTTCCTTTCAATGATCTAGCCCCCTCTAGTGTGTAAAGAAATGATAACAGAGAAAACCTCTGTACCTACACATTAAATATGCAACACGCTGTTTATCGTAAAATATTTAAACAATGCAACTTCCATGAAGTATAAAAAAAAGGTCAAACCTCACGGGAATTACAAGTGTCTAATTTTATCATCATGTTGCATCCTTTTGGAATATACATATAGATGTATAAATATTATTTACATCCTCTTTGCTCTTGAGTTTCTTTAAAAAGAGGTCTTTACTGGACTTGGTATGGTGAAACCTTTTGTTTTTTGGACAGTCACTTTGACTGGTCTTTTTGAACCACTAGGGGGCACTATGAAACAACACAGTCATTAGCAAATTATCAGGGGAGTCCTAAGGGGAGGTATTTCTCCAGCAGCCTCAACCTAATGCTGTTTTGCTGAAAAATACATTTTAGAACAAACATGTCCGTTTTTTTTTACACTTCTCGCTGTTATTCTTCCAGTTTCCATCCCTAAACTTCTACTATTTCCTTTCCATTCCCCAGTTTATTTTTTCTTTCCTTTTTTTTTAAACCAACCGGTGGTTGTGTTGTCTAGAATATGCTAATCTGCTATGCACCGGCAACTCCCTGGGTGAAGATCACTTATTAAAAGCATAGTTGGGAGGGTTTATGCAAATAAAGTCAAATCAAAGCAAGCTTTCCCCTGGTTGGTTATCCCCCCTTCCTCCTTTGCATACACTTAGAATTTGAAGACAGCATTTTGTTGCTGATATTTCCTTCTGCAGAGCGACTTTCACATAATGCGTTGCTGTGTGTTTAATGCTAAACTGACGTTGTTCTGATTTCCCTGCTTGTCTGCAAAAAGGAGAAGTTTCATTTCCCGTTGAGTGGATTGACAGATTTGTTCAAAGAAAAAGATGGATAATATCCGCTGTGGCCAAAGGCTGGTGTGAAGTAGTCTGACACCAGACACTGATTAAGCCTCTTGAGATCTGAAGGGATTGCAGGTCTTAGTTTAGAAAGAAAAAGACAAAGGAAAGGCGAGGAGCAAGAAGGCTAAAACACAAAACTGCAAATTGGCTAAGATCTCTCTGTGTCTGTGTGTGTGTGAGAGAGAGATGTAGCTTTCATGTAAGCAGTTGTTAAGGTCCAACCAACAATCAGGCTTGTGTGGAAAAAACTCCAAGGCCATTAGGTAAAGAATCCAGGGATAAGCAGATCGCAGATCAACAAGGAAAATCTACGCTGCACTGCTTCTGGCCAGTGTCAACTTCCTATTTCTGTTCATTATTTATACCTGGGCCTGTTTTAAATACTAGAATAAGATAATGATCCTTTTGGTTGAACCTCTTGACCTGTATACGGTGCCATGTTTACAGGACGGTAATGCATCCGACTCCTAAAATAACCCCTGACCTTTAGCACACCTTTCACAGCACTAATTTAGAGTGCAAGGATGGGTCTCCTATGTTCCATATTTATAATATGTCACTGAAATTAAATAGAAAGAGGAGAGGTCAGAGACTCCTGCTGCTCGGTGAATATGCTGATCCTGCAGTCTTGTGTTGGGTACTAAATATCACCAATGTACCAATTACTAGTTTAGCCATACTGGGAATTTTCTGCCTAAAGAGACAAATGAAAGGTTATTAAGTACATTAGTGATTACTCAGCCATGCACTGCAGCCAAGCAGCATAATTGATTAAATAGATTTAATGCTGGTTCATGCTTTTCAAGGCACAGGTTTGCTTTTCTCATTGTATACACAGGCTTTTAGTGCATAGACCGGGTAGAAGTGAACATTTTTTGATCTCTGGTGAGTCATCTTCCTGAGATTAAGATCAGAGGTTGTAAAAGGTCCCAGACCTCACCTTTTTGATGATTCTCATAATTAGAGCAGTATTGGTTATCCTGAGCTGTTGCTGTAGTTATGTTGTGATCAGCGTAGGCTGCTGATCGACACACTGAAAACGTTTCCTCAATCTGTTGTTTTCTTCTGTTACTCTCCATTTCTGCATGACTTGGAATTTTTGATACCATGCACTTTGTTCTCTTTCTATGTGTTTTTCTCCAGGTGTTTCTATCAGTGTTCAGAAACACTTGGGCTAGTGATTTAGTGATTCAGTGCCACGTCTTTCTGGAAACAGCCTTTAGCTATGGCACCAGGACTGCCAATAACTCAATGCTGTGTCTCCATAGATGAAACACATTATCCCTCATATTGGTGTGTTTAGAGACAAACCCATTGAATGAGTTATTGTGGCAACTGACTACAGCATATCCGTCCCTACATCATCCACCCGTCTGTCCGTCCGTCCATCCATCCATCAAATACTGCTTATCTGATATGTAATGGAGTAACAGGTCTGGACAGGAGTCCTAGAAATGCTCCCACCTTATTTTGGGGAATCAAAAGACATTTCCAGGTAAGAAAGGATGCACAGTCCCCCTGGTGTGTTTTTCATCTAGCCCAGGTCCTCCTCCCACTATCATTTCCAGAATATATCCAAAATCTAAGACTAACCCACAGAGGAAGCTCAGTTCAGCCGCTTGCATCCAAGTTTTTGTTCTTTTGGTTGTGATCCATAACTCATGCCCATAGGTGAGGGTGGGAAGGTAAGTAGACCTGTAAATTGAGAGCTTTGCTTTTGGGCTCAGGTCTTTCTTCTTCAGAATGGGTCAGCGCAATCACCACTACACTGTAGACAAAGGTCCAATCCGTCTCTCCATCGCCTGCTCTTTCTCCTACATCAATTGCAATTAAGACACTGAAAAATGTTCCACTTTAGACAGTCTGACCAGCAGCTTAAGAGAGCAGTCCACCTTTTACTGTTTGAAAACCATGACCTCAGACTTAGAGAAACTGGCTCTTATCCTGTCTGCTTCACAAATGGCTGCTCTGGTGAAAAATGAAGATCATGGCCTGAAGACCCCAACAAAATCACATCAGCTGTAAAAACAGGAGAGGAGATCCTGAAATTCTGAGACTAGAAATCCTCCTCTACAAGGATACAAGCATTTATAAACTTGCCTACCACTGAAATGCCCAAACAGGATTAGGGATAAAGGGAAGTACTGATGGAATCCAAGTGGAAATATGCTCACAATGTACTCGAAATGGATGCAGTTCGTCTGTTTTCAATACACTGTTCAACAGGCAGAATGAGATTCATACTTCTCCTCCTGACTCTTAGGTTTGATATTCTGTCAAAGTCTTCTTTCTACTGCTCATGGTTCTCAAACTCCAGTCCTTTAGGGCTGATGTCCTGCAACTGTCAAAGCCATCCCTGAACAAACAGAACTTAATGCCATCCATCCATCCATCCATTTTCTTCCACTTATCCGGGGTCAGGTCACGGGGGCAGCAGCTTCAGAAGGGAGGCCCAGACTTCCCTCTCCCCAGCCACTTCTTCCAACTCCTCTGGTGAAGGAGCTGGAAGAAGTGGTTGGGGAGAGTGAACTTAATGACCAGACTAAAATACCCAAAAATGATCCAGATATTTGATTCTGTCATGATGAAGCATCAGGTGTAGAACACCAGCCCTCCAGGGTTGAAGTCTGACACCACTTCCCTGGAGCAAAACCATTGAAGGTGAGAAATGTAAATCATTTTCCTCCCAGAAATAGTACTATTGGCTGAGAAACCATATTTAACTCTGTGAGAGTTAAATATTATCATTAATTAAGCATTCTTTTTTAGTCTTTACATAGGTCAACTCCCATGTTCTCAAAGCCCTGCTCACTCTGTATCAGGTTCTCCTAGGCAATTTTTCCTCTTACAAGAGAGTTAATCCTGTCTGCTGTTGCTCAAAATGAGGGACTGGTGTAAAATTTGTGACTTGATAAAAGTAGACCGACTTATTTTGATAACTTTTTACTAACTGGTTTAATAAACTAAATCCATTGTATTAATCAACTTTGATTGAATAGAAATTTATTTTACTTTTAATCTGTTTCTATTTCTGGTCATGTACTGACTCTGTCTGGGCGCCTTGAGATCACATTTGTTGGGAAATGTCTGTATATAAATAAACTTAATTGAATTTAATTTAGAAGAATTTCTCTTGGGAGCACACTCGCAGAGAAGAACTTTCTGTTTTACAATCACTACAATCAGTTTGCATTATTTAAAACATAAATGGCACGTGTGATGAAGTGTTTTAGAACACTGTAAATAAAAGGAGAAGATTGTTTTTTTCTGTGTGTCCTCTTTGGGCTTTCAGTTTGCTGCTCAGACTGAGTCGAACTGCACAGAAGGACACAAGTTTGACTCTTCTGCTTACAAGCACAAACCAAAAATTCACCAATCCTTGTTCTGATGTATTTGCTAACAGAGAGTTGACCGAGTAACTAAAGCACCGTACCGGCAGGTTGGTTGTGCTGTCGCAGATGAAAATGTCCTTTCACCAAATGATTATTACTTTGTAAGGAAAAGGACAATATTGGTAAAATATGACTTATCTTCCTCTTTGAGATATGTTTTTTTTTTCTAAAATACAACCTGTAATAAAATTCAATTGCACATAATCATCTAAAAAACTCTCTCTATTTTGATTCTAATCTCCAATAGGGCCTGTTGAAATATGGCATATAAGGACAAATGAATTCCAAATAACTCTTACGTTCTTCAAGTTATCCTGCAGAAATCAAGTAATTTGTTTTAGGCCATGTTTTTCTTTTTCTTTTTCTTTAACAGTTTGGGGTTTCTGGCAATTTCTTCTCAACACATCATTTATGTCTGAATGTTGTTGTTTGTGATTGGTCAGAAATTTGAATTGGGTCTGGATCATCCAGTAAAGCTGGAATGTTGTTAATAAAGCAAGTTCTGAAGTTTTTGCATAAAGTATCAAATCTCCTGGTCAGAAAGAACTTTGTCCACCTTTGAGATATTAGCAAATTTGCTTCAAACAAACAAAAATTAAAATAAACAACAGCAAAACCCTTTCAGAAATAATTCAAATGTTTTTTCTAATTTCATTATTCCTTGGACTGGCTGTGATGAAGATGGAAACTTTTATGGCTTTGTCAAAGTAGAGTAAAATATTTTTCATGCCCAAGTAATTTACTGTATTTTGAAGAGCAACACAATGCTTTTAATGAGGACTGTTGAACTGTATAATGTCAACTCATATCAAAGATGAAGTATGCTTGCTAGGCTTTAACTGTCATTCAGAACATAGCTAAACACAGGAGGTAAAAATGTCTGAGTGCAACATCTAAGTATTTTTTGAAACATAATGGATATAAAAATAACTCATTCTGGGTAACAGCAGCAACAACCTACAGATGGATTTATGTATGTGGATGACAAATTCAACAGCAGGTTTTGCCTGGCCCTATTCATTTAGACAGATGCATTCCTTTGTGTCTTTGTGGGTCAGTTCAATAAGGTTTGTACTATAGGAGAATCACTTGAGCACATTTCAGTGTTTAACCCGAGCACAAACCCCATCAGCCCTGTAGAGGCAGCTGTGGATGATTCCTTAATCCAAGCAGACACAGAGAGGGAGAGATTCATAAAGACAGAAAGGCTTCCAACAGCATCCTCCCTGCTGCACGCCGGCAGGGATGAAATTCCCTAATGCGAATGCAGAGGGGTTCGTCGACTGCAAAGTCTAATTGCAATATTAATCAATTACAGAGAATAAAAGGCTCATTTTTATGCCTGCCATGGGTGGCTGGTGAACTGACTTCCTGTAGTCTTTATTCACAGGATCATACAAGGCTTGTGTTTTATTGTGAGATACTGAAATTATTCCACCTCATTTTGCATATTCATGCAGACACACCTGTGAAGGGCTACGGGATCCACATCATACAAGCAGAGACTATGTAATGGTTGCTTGACTCCTGTTGATATAGTTACACAGAATCAGCCCTGCATTAATAGTGAGCGCAGTTCAATAATGTCTCAGTCTGGATGAAAGCAGCCCCCAGCACTACCCCCCTTCACTTCCCCTCTACCCCCAACCCTCCTAAAAAACCATCAGAGGGCAATCGATGCGCTTTCATCCCAAGGACGGAAATTGCACTCATATGGCTCAGACTCTATGAAGGTCCCCCATCCAAATCCAAATCATTAACATCAAACTTGGAGCAAAGAAATCAAAATGTCAGTCTGCCCTGCAATTGCAAGGCAGATGAGCATTGCCCCTATTTCTTATACATTTCCATTCTTTTTGTGTCTACCCCTACAGAAGCCTATCTGTGTATTGGATATTGAAACATGAGACAATTGGAAAAAAACTTCTTTAAATTAATCAAGTCCTTCCACAAACACCAGACTAAACTGCCACATGTGGTAAATGCCACATAATTGAACAAATGAAAACACATTAATAAGTAAGAAAACATATATTACTTGTTGATCAATACTACTTTACAAAGAGTAAAGATAATTGTAAAACATTAAGTATTCGTTTATTTAATGTCAATGTTAAAAATATGACTGGAGTTGTAAAATAATACAGAAAAATGGTTTAATAACACCTTTCTGTTCGCTGATATCAAGTTCAATGGGAGAAATCCAACATATAGAACTGAAGGGAGATGAGAATCGAGCTGAACCGAATGGGAATGGCCAGGCTGAGGCAAAAGTAATGATAAAAAAGATCCTTTCTTCCACTATACATGTAAGTATGTAAGCAATGTTATCCATATTATTAAATGTTACATCAGAAGTTTTAACCTGAAGTTCCACCTCATTTTATCACTTATCACTGTGGACAGTGGATATGGCTAAGGGACCTGAAAAGCACTTAATGATGTAAGTATTATTCATCAACCTCTGTGATTCTGGTGCACATGGATGATTTGCTGTATGTTCAAGTTTTCACATTTAGTTAAGCCTAACAATAGATGATATCTCATGTTGCTGCTAATAGCAGAACTTGAGGGATTACTTTCTTAACATTTGTATTTCTTTCTTTGTTTACCTACCCTATCCATGAAAATGATTAAAAAAGCATTACTTATCAGGTTATTTTTTATTCAGGACACATACAGACCAAATAATATATTAATTTACAGGAAAAGCCAATGATGTTCAAAGGGAACGTCAAAGCATAGAGGCATTAATTTTAACATTCATCCTTTTGATCATCTAGCAATAATTTTAGGTTCAATGTAAGCCAAGGCCTTCTTCTGATTCATTCTACCGAAACAAAAACATAGACCAACTTTCGTTAATCCTCTCCCACTCTTGTGTTTTTTGTGTCTCTGCAGGATCTGTGTCTTTCTGAAGCTCATTACGCTCGCTGCCTTAAGTCAGAATGCTACTTGTGTGTTTGAAAGACAATTGGCCTACTTGGATTTGTCAACACTTATAGGCTTAACATTGTGCACATTGCAGCAAGCAGCAGAAACAACTAATCCTGGAAGGCTACGTTGTTGTGAAAGCAATTAGCAATCTAAAAATGACACCATCTCAATTTATTGCAAACTGAAATAATATGAGACAGATGTCAGAAATTGGACAATTACTCTTGAGTAAAATAAAGTAGGGCACTTATAGGTTAGCAGTTATTTTTCTCTCCACCCTCATGGATTGTGATCAGTACAACCTATTATCTTCAGTTGAGATTCACATCTACTATGAAGTTGTTTGTTGAATCTGTTCTTCCTAAGCAAGGACTTTGCTTCTAAACATGTCAGAAGTAGCATAAAACTTTAGCCATCCTGTGAAACTTTTATTAACTGGTTGTTCATTTATCTGTCGAAGAAACACATTTATTGAATTAGTATTTTCCCACATACTTTTTTCCCCCATTTTTTTGCCTGAATATATTCACGGTTTTTCCATTTAGGTCAATCTGCTTTGAGATTGTTGGAAAAACTTTCAGTTTGCTTTTATCCAGATTGCATTGCAAGGGTGCCTTGTGAATACCAAAGTGTAGACATCATAATGGTCAAGCTATAAACAGTAAACAATAAATAAATTATTAATAATAATTAGAAACAGCTTAAAGAAAACAATATATTTTATCTTCAGCACACCTTAGGTTCAAGAAAACAGTAGGGTTTTAAATAAGTTTTTTTCTGGTTGTCTCTGAATGAATTTATTGTCATATGAAATCTACATGTATAACTTTTCAATTCAGAGAACATGTTTTCTATTAATATAATTTTTGCAAAGGCCCATTTTAAATGTCCTTGAAATAATGAAAAGGGATTTCCTGTTTATTTGTGATGGTTAAATAAACCATCTGGCTGGTAGAAGTGTGCAATTCCATTTTATCATTTGCTCAGTTTTACTCAAAGTCCTTCACCATGAAGTAATATGCTTTCTCTAGCATTTTTGGCAATGCTCTGAGCACAAAGTTTCAGTTCCTCACACTTTAGCTTATCACAACCATACGTGTTTTTTCTGCTGGGCATCAGTCATTTCAAATTTCAGAGCGCAAAGCAGTTTCTTGTGAAAAGCTGTATTTTTACATGTAAAACAGACTAATTAATGTTAATTTGAACCGAAGTTTCCCGTGATGCACAAATCTCTCCAAAGTGCTCACATTTTAATTTCCACAGAGGAAAAAGGTGCTGCTGCTTGAAAGTGGAAAATCCTACAATAAAACAGTATCTAACTTAATGATGTCACGCCTTTCTGGATGACTTCATGAGAATTCCTGGAGCGGTATTAACTGCTTATTAAAAGAAGATTGCTTTATTAACTCCATCTGTAAGAAATCAGACAGTCTTTTGTAAAGAGGTTCTGAAAGATTTCTGCTCTGGAACAACACAGGGACCACCGAGTCTCAACAGCTGTCATGACCTGATATTCCAGGAAGCAGGAACTGATCTTTGTCAAGGACTAAAATTTCAATCCACTGTGATACAAGTTATACATTTAAATGAACAGAGTGGTGCTAACCAAGAACAATTGCATACTGAGGACACTGTACCAACTGGTAAGCATGGTGATGGCATCATCATGCTGCAGAGTTTTTTTGTTGTTGATTTTTCAGACAAAATGAAAAGCAAAGCAAAAATCCTTTATAATTAACCTACAGTTGAAACTTGATTTTAAACAAATTTTTGGGGGATTACAGAAAGGAGGCGTTGCCTTTTTCAGGAAACTGACAAATTAAAATATCTTACACAAATTCATTCCAGAATGGGAGATAGATGGTAAAACTATATAGCACAGTGACTTTATTTACATCTGAAAGCTCTGCGTCTTATGACCACAAGTAACAACAACTTATTCTTTAGGAATAAAGACCTTTAGCCTACAACGGGGATGTAAGGTTATGAACTGATATTTCAACTACTCCTTATGGAAAAGACAAAACAAACAAAAAAAAGACATTTACTTGCTTAAAAACAACACTTACACAATTATATTTGGGCCAAATTTAATGAATTTTGTGTTTTTGAAAACGCAAACCTTTGAATAGCTGTGCCATATGTTTCAGAAGACAACTGATAAGTTTCATAAAAATCAGGTGAAACATTGAAGAGAAAAATAAACATCATTCTGACACAATCATATCTTATTTTTATGTGAAATCCATCACCTTAAATTTTGGTTGACTTCAGGTTCTTTATTTTGATACATTAGTTGGGATTTTTGAACAATGTCAGATCCACTGATCGAAACACGTCACTCTAAAAAGTTTATGTCACTTTTCAAACTTTTCAAGCCTTCAAGTTTGTTTCGGTGCTTTCTTGGCTTGTTATTGCAGTGCGGTAATTTGAAATAAAACAAAAAACATGTATTTTTTTCCTGTTTAGTTTATTTACTCTGCTTCTTTGGTGAAAATGAATAAGGGAGGGAGTTGCATATTTTATTCTAGGTTTCATGGCAACAAAGCACCAACAATGAAGCAAAAATGTGTTAAAAAATGTCTCATCTAATCAAATAAACAAGATGAATCCTTTGCTTCAATTTAGATAATTGCCATTTCCATTTTTGTTTATTTAGTTGGCTTTCAAAGCTGTTATTCCATAATAATGCTGAAGTTAAAATAGCTGCAATTCGCATTTGCAGCAAGCTGCTCATTAAAAATCCAAAGTTTCATCTAGTAGCAAATTTTAGCATGACTGTTGAACAGCAGGATCTTAAAAACAATTAAAGCCTTGTTTGTGCAGCATAATATAGTTTTCTCTATGGATTAAGTCTGGGGGATTAAGTGAATTTTAATTTTGATGTCATGAAAAAATATTTTCTTTGCACTTTGTCACTCATAATTGTTTCAGATTATCAAAATGCTGGAAAAAAAAACGTATTTAGCTATTTGTGAATATGATTGCTACCCTTAAATAATTAATTACCTTTGACTAACCCCAACATTTGAATTTTGGGACATGGCTGGCCTGTTTATTACTAAAATTACTAAAAGAGGACATCAATCACATATTTAAACACACAACTACAAGTAACAACGACACTTATATTAATATTTAAGTCTCATTTACATGAGTTCATGTCAGTGTTGATGAATGAACAAAATAAACGAAACTGGGCAGAATGAAGCTTTCCAAGATGAAAACCTCTGCTGACCAGAAAGAGTACAAAGGTCGATCTCATTGAACTTCCTCTTAGTTAATGTAACCCCTGGTTGGTTATAGCTTTTTACTCCTAAGAAATAAAATTATAGTTTGAAAATTATACTTTTTACTTACTCAGGCTGTCACTGGATATTAAAATGTGTTTTATAATCGAGACAGACATTCAGGGGTAACAAACAAAAAACTGAATCCATATGGGCAAATGTCATGCCACAGAAAAAAGTAAGTTGAGTGTGGGCTGAGGTGATATCTGACAGTCCATTGTTGAGCATTTGTAGTATGAAACCTGTGGTTAAATATCAGCTTGAGGGAGTGGGTCAACAGCCCCCACATTGTCTCACAAACACACAATCTCATCAGTGAAAAGGACAGAATCATTTCTTTTGACATGAATCAGTGTTGACATGTTCTTATTTCTTGAGCCGAAGCTTTTTTTCTCCCCCCCAAAAAAAATCCAAGACGAACCGAATGGAAATACTGTGGCATCTGCTGATGCTGGAGACACAGCTGCCTCGGTCAATAGGCCAGAGCTACTCAGGAGCAGGCGGCAGAGCCATCAGAGCCGGATCAAACAGTTTGATCTGTAAAGGCCCTGACTTGAGACACAAATTGACTGGGGAGGTGCGAGAGAGGCACCTCTCGCACAGTCAGATAACTTTCACAGTTCATAGACACAAAGAAAGGACACGTTTTTTGGGACCACGCAACAGTCATTAAATTCATGCTATTTTTGTATTCCGCGCACGCATCCACTGAAGATCTGTCGCAGTAGTTTTGATAACACAGGAGGCAGACTCACCTTTGCCCCAGACTCCTGGGCGCGTTGATGATGGAAGGACTTATGCTATTAGACACCACAGGAAAGGATTTCTCTCTTGTTACTCTCCTGACTGCTGATTTAACACCCAGCGCTATCTGTTACAAGGAGACCAGTTTGCTGCTACAGGCGCTTCGGGTAGTAGTATATTATTTGCTTCCACTTGGATGGATGTACTTTACATGACATTAAACAAAAGCAATATAGAAGCTGCCTGGTGCAACTCAGCTTCCCGAACCTCCTCCAGTCTCCTCCTTCGATCTTTGGAGCGTGGGAGCTTTATGCATGATTAATCTCCCAAATCTAACATCTCCTAATCGGATCTTTACTTACAGAGAATATTGTGCGTAATTAATGGTCACACTTGTGAACCCTCCCCTCCCCCCGACAAAGATGTTGTTGTTTACACATGTACGCTCAAATTAGCAATTATGTACTTGTAATAACATCTGGACCCAGCATTGAATCTTAAAACACACATTAACATAATATGGATCTAGCATTTACACTTTGCTGCAAAGTAATGTTAATATCTTGAGAAGAGGTACATTAAAAGCTTGATGTGTTCTGCTGCACACATCCAAATCAAACTTGTCAGGTGATCATGGTCTGGTATACCGTCACATCTCGCAGAGTTTGTTTTGTATTCAAGGGACTCCTTTGAAGGAGAAATCACATGGAAGTGATATTTTCTTGTCAAATGTAATGACCTCCTACTTGGGAATCTTAATAGTCTGCTACTGAGGTACATTTAGTGTATCGAAATAAGCTCCTACGGTGGACTTTCTTCAATAACTTGAGATACAGAGTATTTAATGTATCATTTTCACCCATTTTTGTCTTCCAATATTTTTCAATAGATCTAATGCAAGGTGCCTAGTTATATGAAAATTACTTAGGGTATGTTTATATTAGGGTATGTTTATATTTATATAGACTGGACATCCAACATTGACGCTGTCTACAAGAAGGGGATGAGCAGACTCTACTTTTTGAGGAAGCTGAGATCCTTCAATGTGTGCAGCAAGATGTTGGAGATATTCTACCACAGCGTTGTTGCCGGTGCCATTTTCTTTGCTGTTGTGTGTTGGGGAAGCAGCATCAGAGCCAGCGACTCTAACAGACTGAACAAGGTCATCAGGAAAGCTGGCTCTGTACTTGGACTGAAACTGGAGACCCTGGA
>CAEGAF010167266.1:0-46500 GCA_903067075.1 Micropoecilia bifurca | reverse complement strand
TTTCTCCCTCCAGATTTGTCCTCCATTATTACAAAAACAAAAATCTCCAATTGGACCCATAGTGAATCTTTGAATAGGCACAGCTACGCTAAGGAGAAGGCTACCAAACAGCAAATGAGCTTGTTTTAAGTAAATAATTCCTTAATATTGACGAAAAAGTTACCATTGGTAGAACGTTCCACTGTGCCCTTACCTAGCAACCCCAGCCACGCCCAGCCTGTTGCCTAGCAACCCAGTTCTACTTCCATTGGCTTATAACAAGACATTTTCCCCATGTTTTAAGATAAATAATCTGTCAATACAACTAGAACTTTTACATCAATATCAAGGAACTATTTACTTAAAACAAGCTCCTGTTTGTTGCTGATACTTTTGAATTAGTTTTGTCTTATTTCCAAGATGTTTGCACTAGAAGCTAGACAAGAAGGCAACTTGGTAAGATTTTGTGTTTTGCAGTGTGATGTCACTCAAGTTTAGGTGAGTGAAAGGAAATGAGCAAAAACCTTCAACAATATTGAGCTGAATACGAGGCAAAAGCCTTTCAAACTGGAACAAAAGTCTGTGGAAACACGTTGTAGTAGCAGAAACTAAACATTTTTCAAAATATGAGAGTTTGAGTATTCTTCTCCAATCCCTGAAAGCATTAGGTGTTTATTCAAAACTTCCTAAGAATTTTAAACTTTTTGTTACTGGGAAATGTTCTTGTGAAACTTCTTCCTTGTGTTCAAGGACGTAACTTGTCAAAGTAACTCGACTCTGTTAGCATTCATTAAATCCTTGTGATTATACAGATTTTCTTCGTAGCTTTGAGATGTTTTTCTAGGAACGGATTTTCTGAAATTGTGAGCCCAGCTCCTTGTATCAGACATTTCAAAGCTGTAAAATATTTCCAGCAGATGCTTTTGTTTGCTTTTGTTGCGGTTTTATTATCTCAAGGTCCCGACACATACAAAGGCATTCCTTACTTTCTTAACTGTGAAGCCTGGAAGAATTCTGACTTTAATCTAAGAATTCTGATTCAATTTAAAATTCTGACTTTAATCTAAGAATTCTGATTTAATTTAAAATTCTGACTTTTTAAACTCAGAATTCTGACTTTTATTAATCTGAATCCTGACTTTAATCTCAGAATTTGGACTTTCTTAAAATCAGAAGTCTGACCTTAATCTCATTATTCTGTCTTTAATCTCAGAATTTTGTATTTAATCTCAGAATTTGGGCATTTTTAAAATCAAAAGCTTGACTTTAATTGACGAATTCTCACTTTTATTAACTTTCATCTAAAAATTTGAACTGTTTAAACACAGAACAGTGACTTTAATTTAAAAAAATCATTTTTTAAAAATCAGAAGTCTGACTTTAATCTCATAATTTGTCGTTAATCTAAAAATTATGACTTTAATCTCAGAATTTTGACTTTTTTTAAATCAGAATTTGGACTTTAATTTATGAATTCTGACTTAATCAGAATTCTGACTTTAATCTCAGAATTAGTTGTTAATTAACAATTCTGATTTTTTAAACCAGAACTCTGACTTCTTCTGTAAAATAAATGATTTTGTTTTTAACAGAAGTTAAAAACGAAATATAAAACCTTCATCAGAGCCTTGCAGTTCTGTCACAGTATTAAATAAAACAACCAGAAATGAAAAGAAAAGTAAAGTCTGACTGGCCTTCAAGACCTGAAGAACTCCTGATCTGAATTATTTTTAAACACTAAGCATGTCTGGCTGCTGGGAAGGAAAATATAATAAACTTCTGGGGTAATTTGATATTTGTGCAAAGCACTATATTTTGCGACATGGTGTGAAGTGTTGCTGGCCAATTTGTTCAAACCTTGAACGCACCAGAATGTCTCAGCTGGAAATTTGACGGCAGTAAGACGCGTTTATAAAGATGGTTTCTTTAGGGCAGATTTGCATAAAACCCGTTGAAGGTGATCTAAAGTCCCTGAGCAGCTTATCGTTGATTTACCCCCAGAATAGAGACTCTTCTTTGGCCGCTCCACACCTGGAGAGAGAGAGAGAGGAGAAAAAATAATAAAAACAGGGAAACATTGGCAGAAGAAGCTAAATCAGCAGATCTTAAAGTGGGTGACAGCGAGATGAGCCCAGGGCTTCGTTTCCCTGCCATTAGCAGAAGCATGTACTCTCAGTCATGGACTAATGATATGCTGCAGGATCCATCTCTGCATGCGCTTTCAACAGATGGAGCCGAGCAGAAAAAACAAAAAGAAACTCAAACTGAAGGGTGTTTTTCCATTTTCACCATTCTGCTTGAGTTTCACTGCATTTATTCTGTCAATCCGGTGCAAAAGGAGAGAATTAAAACACCAATCTGTTTATTATGTTTGAATCAATCTTCTTCCTCTTGTTCCCACAAACTACACATGGCATCATGCAGATGAAACATAAGGTTTGTAAATTAAAATAAAAAGAACGTATAATAATAAAAACAGAAACTGTTTCACACCAACACGAGGCCTGACTGTGAGCTGCTGTTTTCAGATAATTCAGCTTTAATGTGTCAGTTTGAGCTCAAATGGAAACAATAATAATGTAAATGTGAGACAAACAAGTGCAGAGAAATATTTTTGAAAGACAGAAAATAGTTTTTTATTTCTCTAGATCGCAGGAAACTCCTGCAATTTCTTATTCTGTTTTCTTTACTAAACTATCCTTTAAAAAGATATTTTGCACTTCAAAAACTTAAACTTAAAACTCAAAAACTTGAACTTAAAACTACTAACTTTTATGACTAAATTGTATTTATTTTCGAAATTTTGCCCTTTTTCTACATTATTTTTCTTTTTAAAAATCTTACTTTCTGCTGTTGCACAGAAATTTCTAAACTATTTTACTAAACTTTCCAAGATGCATTTTGTTGAATCTTCCATAAAATATCTTAATATTGATTTAAATCTACTCCAATTATGTAGAGAAAATAATAAAACCAGAGAATTAAAATTAAAACATGTCTTATAAATTACTAAATATATTTAAATTTATATTAGAAACAACTAACTACCAAAATGATAAAAAGATATGGTAACTAAATAATGTGTTTTATTTATTTTATATTATTTTATTCAATAATTTATGTGATATGGTTAAAAATAGTTTCTTTTCATGTCCAGTTTTTAATCAAATCTGTATTTCCTCAAAATAAATTAAAATTACAGAAAATATTTTAAGAATTGTGACGTTTTCACCTGAATTCAAAGACAGAATAAATACAAGCTGGAATGGCAGGAATACTGATATATATTCATTTAAGCATTTTCCTGTTTTACAGTGGAATATTTAAACAGCTCCGCATTCTGGCATTAAATTAAGTGTCAAGGGATGAATGTAGGCGTAGAGTAAAACACTTAGGAATGAGATTTACCATAACTGTAGTTGGTGTGAAGTTGGCTGAGTGAAGGAAAACAAAATCACTGGCTCTTTTAGCTGCAGGAAAAATATAGCAAAAGCTTTTCTGGTTAAAGGTCCCAACAAGCAAAAAAAGGAAACTGATGAAGCCAAACTGAAAATATTCAAAAAAATATTTAGATTAGAGAGCAGAAACCTCTGGGAGTATCGACATTCATTCAATATGAAGTGTTTTGTTAAAAGGAAAAAACAGTTTTTAAAAAGCGCTTCAACATCTCTGAGCTGCAAGTTTGTGTCTCTGAGCAATAAAATTATTCACAAATCCATAATGCAAATGAAAAGAGTCACTGTTTTCTATTTTATATCTATAGAATCCCAAAAGTCTGGATCTAAAAGAAATGAAAGGAAAAATATCTGAGTGAACATTTATTAATAAAAGAACACAAAGCCTATGCTGTGCATAAAATGGAGAAAAATGGGTATACATGCTATCGAAAAACAGAAATGTATTGTTCTGTTGCTAACTTCGCAGTTTTTTCTCTCAACATTGCAACTTTTGAGACATTTTTCTATTGTCTCAACATCAAAAAAGAGAACAGAAACAAATGTAGTTTCTGTTTCCGTCTGTGTCAGCTCCCTTTTTCTCTCCACAAAAAGCTTCTGGTAAATACAGCTGGACTGGAAAATGTAGAAAATATTGGTGTGGAAATCAAATAAAGGTCTGAATCTTAAGGTAGCTTCACGATCACCCCTCATGTTGTTGTTATTTCCCATTAGCCACTTCAAATTCAAGATGGCTGCCGGTTTCAACCAGTTATTAAAGCATGGTCCATCTTAATTACCTAATTGTAATAATATTTTTCAACTTTGGTCATCCTACTGACAACTTTAAAGTGATAACATGCCAAAATACGAAATTGATGAGTTTGCTGTTTGAAAGTCTCACACCAGATGTCAACTGGAAGGATATCAAAATGATTTTGAAAATTTTCTAGAAAAAATCTCAGAAATTATGAGATTAATCTCAAAACATTTCTAAAAATATTTGGAAACTTTTGAGTTTCTAAAGTTGAAAATTTGCTACAAATAACTCAGAAATGTTTTATTTTTAGTCTAAAATGTCCTGAATAAGCTCTTGTGTCTTAATGGTTATCATTGTTTTCTGCTGTATTTAGCAGATTGGAATTAGCTAATCCACTAAGTAGCTCATTCTAATTAGCTAATTAGAATTAATTAGCTAATTAATTCTAGTGCATCTTTTTTAGTCCAACAAAATCAGCGTTTTCCTTTTACTTTTATTCTGAAAAGTTTTCTGAATAAAAACCAAATAAAATTAATAAACGCTAATTAGAATTAATTAGCTAATTAGCTGTTAATTAGCTAATTTAGCAGTTTAGCTAAACTGCTAAACAGTGTTTTGTGGTTAGCGGTATAGTGTTCGCTTCTGATATTTTATTTTATTGAGCACTAGCACAGCTAAACTTCTTATTTTGTGAATTAGTGGCTAATGAATGTAATGTTTTGGTTAGCTGTGCCCACCACTGGCATTGTTGATTTTAGTGTCCATATACGTTCTCTATTACAACCATGGCAGCCGTTTTTTAATGCATCCACCAAACAAAGGAAATGCAAAATCAAGAAAATTTCTTTGGTTCAACATTTGTAAGCTATGATTTGATACCAAAAACAATCATCCAATTGGTGATTTTAGTGCAAAAGTTAATTTTCCATGACAGCCAGATTTTAAAAAGTCATTAAATAAGATTTATATGGGTCAAATTATGTATGATTTGACACCAAAAATGGTCATCTGTTACAAATATTGCCAGCTTTTGTTCAAAAAGAAATTTCTTTTTAAGACCATCTTGAATTTTTCATCTTTAACTTTTATTTTTCCCCAAACACAGACATTGGAAAAGTTCTTGTATCCACATACTAAAGATTTTTGCAGAAAATTTGTATTATCTGCTAAACTACTACAAGATGTCAATTCAAACACTATAGCACAGGTTACCATGACAACAAGCTGGCGCTAACACCATAGCTCAGCCATCCCCTTTGATTTACAACAAAAAGCTTAACTGACAATATCCATTTTAGGTAAACAGATGGTATTTAACCTTGAAAGTTTCTTACAGAAAAAGGCTTTGTATGATTTTTGACTGAGTTTGAAATATGGAACCAGTTTTCATTTCATTTTATTTGGGAAGGAAACTTTTTGAAAAGATTTTGCAAACAAAAGTAATCTTAAACACGTCAGAGTTCTAAATAGCCTGAACATTGCAGAAAGTCTTGTCTTTACATTTAATTTTTATGTTTTTACCTCGTAAAGTGACTTGGTTTTATTTTAATTAAAGACAGAAAAATTACATCTTGCCAGTAGATGAGGTCTTCCTTGACTTTGGTATCATATTACGTCAGATTTTTATACCAGTCTTGACCCCCTTAAAAAACACATAAATGCTTAAAATGCTGCCCTAAAGCCAATAAGGGTGTTTTTATTGGAAAGTGATTACTCAAAAAGTATAATAAATGTCAGCTTTGGAAATATCTTAGTACACAAGTAACTTATCATCAGGATATAGGAGTTTGTTTTAAGTAAATAATTCCTTAATATTGAATAAAAAAAATAAAGTTTCAGTGGCAGATTATTTCACTTGTAACCTAAAAATTGTCTTGTTATAAGCAAATTTAGTTCCATTGGTGGAATATTCCACTGCGCTGTTACCTAGCAACCCCAGCCAAGCCCAGTCCGTCACCTAGCAACCCAGTTCTAATTCCATTGGCAGATTATTTCCCTTATAACAAGACATTTTCCCCATGTTAGAAGTGAAATTAAACTAGTACTTTTTCGTCAATATAAAGCAGTTATTTACATAAAACCAGCTCCTCTAACTGGCTGATAAGTTACTTGTAAGTCTTATTTCTAGTGCAATAAGATATTTGGACTAGAAATTAAATTAAAATACTTGGTAAAACTCTGTGTTTTTGCAGTGAGGTGTAATATTCATGCGGGGAGTAAACTGGCTAATCTGCACTGTGTTGCATCAATCCCCAGAGAGGGCCTCCAGTTGATCAGAAAACCTTATCAGAACCGTCAGAGGATGATGTGATCCCCAGGAAATCCCGTTATCACCCGCCTGGCGACACATCGGTCATCGCTGCTGGAACCTGCAGGAACTCAGGAAGCAAAGTTTCCCTGCTGTCAGTGACAAACGTGATAAATCTCTGTCTCCCAACGGTAACCTTTAGTTTGCGGATGCCGCACAAAGACTAAATTGGTTTATTACAAACAGACGGCACGTAAATGTCGTAAACACAATAATCCGGTGTAAAAGTCAGCCAGGCGTGGAGAGAAAATGCATGTCATTTATCATTGAGTTATGTCCATTTGAAAGATCTCCATTGGCTCCATGAGGGGCGGGTTGGATACTCGTTAACTTCCCAGCCTGCTGCTGGAAGGACAGCAGTCTTCTCTTCATCAGACAGCCAGATGAACAGAACAAACGGACAAAAATCTGAGGAAAATGTCTAACAAAATATGACAATCAATTCAAATTGTATTGATGGTAGATTGTAGAACTGGTCTATAGAATCAGGTGCATCAATCAAAGCAAATGACAAGGGCAGGTGATTATTGTTCGGTTCTTTAAAGGGAAATTCAGATAACCACATGCATAAGTGGGCTTAGGTGGTTTGGTGTGGTTACATCCACCATAAACATCATTAACACCATATTATAATCATATAGTTGTCGTTAAGGCCTTTATAACTTAGTAATGTTTGGCAAATTAAATTAAATCATTACTTCATTACTTAGGCTTGTGTTTCAGTCACTGATAAAGTGAAATACAGTAAAAGAGAGCAACTAAACAACAGAATTCCTAATTTTACAGTAAATTTAGCCTAGCTTAGCTTCTTCTGGGCAAATATGTGATAAAATGTGTAATAAAATACATATTATCCTTCTTAAGCATAAATAGATTGCAACTTCCCAGTTATATCAACGCATCCTCTGATAAGAAACACTTAAACTATCCTACAAACACAATTTATGTCGATTTAAATGCTTCCTGATCAGAACAAAACATTGCTCACAAAACAGCCGCGCCCCCTGGTGGCAAACCTTAGAAACTACAATACAATCATGCCCTCAGAGTAATCGGTTAATAAAAACATTAATTAATGGGGAAAAACTAGAAATAACTGGAACTATATTGTGCATTTATAAAACTAACTAAAACGTAATGAAAATATAGCTATAATATCCTTTGATTTTTGTGTTTATGAATCTATTTAATAGCCTTTTAAACAGGTGTGGAAATAGACCTCTAGGGGGCGCTAATGCTAGTCCGCAAAATGGTGACAACAAAAGTTGGAATAAAAAAGCAGTCACTTGGTTCTCCAACAAAAATTGAAAACATCTTTTGAAATGTTATCTTCTGTTGAACTTTCATTACAACACTTTGTTCTTTTCCTATTCTCCACCTAAAAATCAACCAAAGTTTGCCTAAAACTAAAACTACACATATAACAAACAAAAACCAGACTAAAACAATATTTAACTAACAAAAACTAGCACACAATCTAAAAATTAATTACAATTGACTGAATTAGACAAAAGAACAATCATAATTAAATAAAAACTATAATGAAAAACCCAAAACAATTAACAGATTTCCAAAAGGTGTTTCAATTCACTAAATGTTGGATCGTAAAGAAGTAAATCTGGTAAAAACCTCAAACAGATCATGAGGTTTTACCACCAATCAGTGCTAACTTCTACATCTTATTTAATATTTAATTTCTCTCTCATTTTTATAACATCTAGCAAATTGAAATAATTTAGGTAAATGTAATTAACTTAAATCAGGAAAAGCTAAGTATAATTTAATGAGAGACAGTGAAATATGTATTTTGATTTTGTGTGTAAACATTTGGTTTTAACTTTATGTCAAGCAAAACAAATATAACCCAATCATGGAATGTAGACACAATCTTATTCAATTAAATAAAAAACAATTATCATATCTCTGACAACTAAACATTTCACCAATAAATCTGTTTTTAGCAAACATTTTAAAAATTACTTTCTTCTAAATCATCAACCAAAAAGCTTCAGTCAAATCCAGTTTGTTTGGAAACTTTTAGAAAGTTCTGGTGCAGTTTGAATGCAAATGTGAACGCCAAGCGGACCAGAGATAGCTTCAGAACCAGGAAGTGTATTTACCCAGTGCATTCTGGGTAAATACAACCAAACCAAACACAGCGCTAATGGTATAAATAGCTTGTATAAACAAAGAAAATACAATGGCCACTCCATTTTTACATTTTGTAAATAAGGAAGTTGCGCTGTAGTTTCCTTCAGTGGTTCTTGGTGCAGCGCCCTCACAGGCGAGGAGGGGAACAGATTCTTCACAGTGTTTGGTTTGTTTGATGCAGTTAAGTAAAAGAACACAATATGCAATAAATGTTGTAATTTTGGTCCCTAACTGAAATGAGTCTAGCGGACTATGAGGTCTGAAAACTCCCTACGTTGGAGAGAAAAGACCAACTGTAAACAGAAGTAAAACACTGCAAACCATTAGCATTAGCAACACTCTTCAGTTCTTTCAATCTGGGATTCCAGAACCATTGTTTGACCATCGTTTTCTGCTGGACTCATTAAATAAAATTCTTCCCATGTCCATATAAGGACATTCTGATCCAGCCATCTCTTGCCGACCTTCAACCTGAAGCTACTTCACAGCGTTTCGTGATGCAAAGGCAAATCCACCTGCTGTTATCTGCCGCTGAAAGCATTGGACTGCAAAGTGCTTAGTCTGCATTTTTTGTGATTTAGGCGCGGCTTATCTTAGGCTTATAGAGACGTCAGCAGAACCCTCTTTTAATAGCACAAGACTCATAATTCATTACCGAATGCGAGCATCGCTGCAGAGAACTGGAGAGAGAATCAGAGGGTGTGTTCTCATACTCAACTAATTACTCTATAAATTCAAACCCATTTCCTCGTAGGAGGAGCAAAAATATCTGCAAAACAAATCCATTAAACCCAAAGGGTGTCATTTCTTTTAGAAATGAGATTTAATGTCTTTTTGTTTCATCCCAACAGGAAGAGACCATTTTTCAGAGTTTCACTTTCTAAAAGAAAAAAAAAAGTGAAAATAATCAGCTCTGACTGCCTCAGCCTTGACTTGAAACGGCTCCGGCGTGAATGTATTGATGCGCGTTTGCTCCCATGCAGATCTCAGCTTTCAAAAGAAGTTTCCTGCTGTCTGCCTTGTTTCTTTAATGATGCTGCCAGGGCTACAAAGCTGGAACATCCAGCTACCTGTCTGCGATAACTGAGGTGATTAAGCTCCTTTGATCCAGAGCTGCAGCTGCTGCAGACGCTGCTGCTGCTGCTGCCCTGTCTGGCTAAAAGCAGGAAGTAGGTGAAGACAGGAATCCCTCAGAGTTGGTCACTTGGCAGCGAACCAGAAGATAAGCTGAACCAAGTGCTGCAGCTTCCATCCAGATCCCCCAAAAAACAAAAAAATAACAATCACAGCAACAGCTGGTCACTTTTTAAATACCTAAACATTAGTTTAATTAGATTAAATGTTCTTATTTGGACGCAAATCTGAATGAAATAAGTGAAATATGTAGAAATGTCTGTCACAACAAGCAATAAATGAATTACATAATAAATCATTTGTTTTTCTCTCTTTTTCTACCAAAAACTGAATATTAAAACTCTTCAATCAGGTGGTTTGGCCTCAACTACCCATTTTTAAGGACAGTTTAATTTACAGATTTCATAATTTGTTTTATTTGTTGTTCCTGTCATTTTTTTTTTTATTTATCCTGGAAATTTAAAGTTCATTCTTATATCTTAGAGTTTGTACTTGGATTAATATCTTTAGAATTATATTACTTGAAAATAGTCTTAAAACAAGGTCAATGCATTTATCTTTATTTACTTATTATTTATTTGTATTATTTTTCCTCTCTTTTCATCAATTTATATTGATGCAGTTTTAAAGCTGTTTTTAAAATGCTATATAAATTTGACAAAACAATAATATCGTTTATTGTGATAACATCTGAGATTATTTATCGTCCTTTTAATAGAGTGAAAACCATGTTAGCATCATAACAGAAGCTAATATTTACAGTTTTCCTTATTTCTGCTCTTGACGGTTCAGCCAATCAGCAACAAGGAACATAAAAGGCACTTCTGGATTGGCTACTTTGAAACAGTCAGCCAATAGCATTTCCACTGAAGTATTTAATCTTGCTAATCTGTGTTTTCCTTAAAATGTTAAGATATGCTTTACAAAATGTAAACAAATCGATGACGTATCTGTGGTATGATTTTTGTCATTTTTGGTGTTCCTCAGTTTTTTCTATTTAGTTTTGCCTTGTTTTCCACTTCTGTTCTTCCTTAGAGATTCTAGTTATTTATTTCTTGTTTCTAGCTCAGTCTGCCTTCAGTCCCTCCACTTCCTCCCGCATTCAGTTCACTCATCAGCTCAGGTCTGTTGTTCCAACATTCACCTCCCAGGATTTAAGCACTTCATTTTCAGTCACTACTTGCCGGTTCCTCTCGTTACTCTCCTCACTTCTCCCTGGTTTCCTAGTGATCTCATGTCTCCAGTTTAGTTTTGGATTTTCTTTCTTCCTGAACTTTGCATTTTGTTTTATTCTTTTTTTTCCGTTATTTTCTAGGAGCAGTTTGACGATGAAAACATATTTAAAACAATTTTTCTTCCATTTTTGCAAAATTTTATAAAATAGTATTAAATATAACATTATTTTGTATTTTGGACACTTGTTGCACATAAATGACATACATACTCATTTTAGACATTGAGTTGAAAACTTTTCACTTCTTTTTGATTAATCTGTTACAGTGAATCACAGGGGAAGCTTGTATGCAAATGTCCAAACTAATAGCACTAAACCACTAAAACATTTTTTATTTAAAGCTGCAGTAAGTCTTTTTCACTCATAAGGAAGTTAAAGGAGCATCTAATTCATGTTCCCAGCAGCACAGGACTTTATTTGAAATCTGAAGTGTCTGCTTTTATATAGATTCTGCATCACTGACTTTAATTACAGCGTGTGGGTATAAATAATGCCTTTGTTTGCTGCAACATTATCAGTGACGCCACCTTGCACGGTCAGTCAGGCTGCATGCTAAGCATGTAGAGCGAAGAAGGACAGAAGTGAAGATGGAGAGGGAACAGAAGAGTAAACAGGGATCTTACTGATGAGAGCTGAAACGCCTCGTCTGGAGTAAATTACCTCCTGCAGCAGAGAGTTAGCCGCCTGTGCAGACTGGAGTTGTGATGTGAGCTATAAATGACAAGAGGCAAACGCAACTTGGACAATCTGGGGTTAAAGGTTAACACAGTGGAGACTGCTGGAGCCTGCAGGGCGGCAAACAAAGCACAGAGGTCTGATTTCTCTGTTTTACAGTGTGAAGGTTCACCTCCAGCAGTGAAATATACCATAATTATGACTATTAAATATTTCGTTTTTATCTTGTTTACAGCTTCATTAACAGAGAGGCTGCTTGAAATTTACATCAAACACGCTCATCAGAGGAATAATACTTCCTGAAAAGTGTCATTAAACATTGATTTTTATCATTTATTTCAGACTTTTTAGCAAGGTGGATTTATTCTTGTTACAGGTTTTCATAAAGATAAGTTTGAAATATTGTTATTGTCTCTTTTTCATCCACCAATAATGATAATTAAACTCTCAAGCTAAAAAAACATGAATCTTTTTAAGTAGTGATGAAGATTCTTGAAGGTTTTCTAGCCTGATAAAACCAATCATTAACTCCTGGTTAATGATTGACCACAACTGGATGTTTCTCTTTTTTAAGACGAGTTTGGCACCATTAATTAGACCATCCGATTTTTAGAGTAGTGAGAAAATCAGAGGTACAGTGAACACTGCTGTGGTACGACAACTTCCACAATTTAATGTCACAAATCAGCAGGCACTGCCGTCACCTAGCAACTCAAACAGAGCTCCAACCCGATTGGTCAGCTGGTTTTACCACTGTACAATGGCTGCTGGAAAAGCCAAGTGTTTTGCTGTTGACTTACCTTCCAGAAATTTCTTGCTAAATTCTTGTTGGTTGTGCAGGCAGCTCTACTAATGCTTTTCAAAGATGTAACGCTTGCATAATTGGAACCATTTTACCAGTTTAAAATACTTCCAGACCTCTGGTTTAGTAGTGTAATCTTCTGGGACGCGTGATTGATATTAGCGCATTACTTACAGTCTGATTATCTTCAGCACTTTTCTTTCTTTCCTTGATTACTTCAGCTTGCAGTAGCTGAACTTGTTGATGTACGCCACTGACCTTTAGCTAACAGGACGTCTACGTTCACGTGAATTAACTGTAATCCACTTACAACCCTTCATAAAACAGCACTTTCAAATGGTAGTGACCTGCAGTGCTCTGATACTTCATATATAACGTTAAGTAGAGATTTTATTAGCACAATGGACCTCCAATGGAGAATCTGTCACAAGCATGTAGACCTTCAGAAATCTGCTTCAATGTTTAATGCGTCTCACTTAACTTTCTGAATATCCTGCAGTGCTACTCAGTCAGCACAGTGTCGCTGCGCCTCATTTGAGAGGAAAGCAGCCTATTCAAGCTTACATGTGTTGCCTACTTTTCCTTCAATTGCAGATGACCCAGAAAGCCAGCATCAATTTATAAGCAGATGAAGTGCTCTTGTTGTAACACTTAAGAATATGTCATGAATGCCTCGCTGCTTCTGTGCCACTTGCTTCTTAATTTGCAGAAGGAGTTGCTAAGGTAACACAAAATGGAGGTGAGGAAATTCATTAATGTCTGTTGCATGCGGGCAGTTGCTTTCTTAAAAGTAAAATTTTGCTCAAAAGGGCGGTCAGGCAACGATAGGACAACAAGGAGCAACAGGAAATAACAAGAGTGCCTAAATACACTGAGGGAGAGGCGAGAGTGGCACAGAAACCAGAGGGGCTAATCAGAGGCAAGTAGAGGCAGCTGGGGAAGAAAGCAGGGTGAGGGAAATTAAGACATGTGAAAAAGCTGGGAAGGAGAAAGAAAGAAAGTTGGGGAACCAAAGGATGAAGAGGAAACTAACTCCTGAAATTAGCCTTCAAAGCACAAACCATAAAAAAGTGAACTAACACAAGTACTAAACTAAAACGGTAAGATGTAGGAAAATAAACAATAAAGAAATGACCAAAAAAGAAACAAAATGCTAACATCTACAGATTATAACAATATTGCTACATCTTATAGATTCGCTGCAGCGTGATGTCACCACACTTCCCTGCCGGAGGCAAAGTGCTACTGGCTAAGGATGACTAGCATTGGTTTTAGCTACAAAGTTAATAACATGATGAATCTTAAATATATTGGTGATATATTCAAGAAAAAGGACACAGTGCTTTGCAACAACTACATGTCAGGAAAAAGTATCATTAGAAAACAAATGGCGAGGGAGAGGGAAATAGTTCAGTTATGCTAGCTTGACTATGACAATCTTAACATGTAGATGTGCTGTGGAATTCGATGTGTTTTAGATCAATTAAAAAATAAAAAAAACCTAAACACCAACTTTCACAGATAGTCAGTAGATCAGGTGTTTCAATTAGCTAATTATCCAACGGTGAGTTAGCTTAGCTAATAGCAGCAGTTGCTAATAATAATTAATAATCGCAAAATAAATACTGAGCCTGAAAACATAAATCTGTAACGGACTGAATATTCTGTTATTTGTGTGGAAAATGGTTGAGTGCTTTATTTTTTGTTGAATTCGAAAACATTAAGTGGTTTTGTTATAAGTTGCTAAACAAAGTGGTTTTGTTATCAGTTGCTATGGTAACGAGTCTGCCTGTAGCTTAGCAGACACTAAGAGTGAGAAAGAAGTTGCTTTCAGTTATTATTTAACGGTTTTCGGCCTTTTGTTTCCCTGTGATTTAATAGCAGCTGCGTCTCCAGGTTTCATTTTGGCAACTGATTTGTTCTGCTGTGTCTTTTTGACCTCAACAATAACATCCAACTGGCCTGTAGCTGAGGCTAGTTAAGGAAAAGATCAAAATATAAACACAAAAATAAACCAAAACCCAAATACAGCAGGATGGCTTACTAACTGATTAAGGTCTGAGTTTAATTAGATAAAGAATATATCTGAATGTCAATCATTAATGCTAATATTAGCTCATCCTAACCAACCTACTAAATACACCGATTTAAAAAATCCTCAAATTAAATCGGAGACATTCATTTTCTCTTCTTGTTGCCATCTTGACTTTCATGCCTGAGGTTATTCAAACTCAAGTGTCCTGAATAAATGTCCTCTGGGCTATAACCTTTCCTCAATTAATTTTTATTGGCTTTTCCTCAGCTGCGGTTACGCATGAAGCCTGACTAAATTTAGATCATCACATCCAGGGCAGCGGTTATTTCCTGATTTTCAGGTACCAATTAGGTAGACCTCACGCGACTTCTGATCCCAAGAACGTCACAAAACAACTTCAGAAATTGTTGTTATGGTAATTGCACAACGCCTCCTCTAACTCCATATTAACAGAGCAACATGTTGCTTTCATAAAAGGCTGAGCTTTGTGTGAGTGAGACGCTCTTTGAAACCTGCATGTTCCCTCAGACCGGCTTTCTTTCTCATCATGTTTTAATTGTGACCGTGGCCACTCAAGGACATTTGGAAAATAGCCTTGAAGAAGAAGCTCGGTGCTCAATTTCATTAGTGGTTTCTGGTTTAATCCTGTAGAACTGCGCCGTATGAATTACCTGCCACTTGTCCAAATGGATTTTGTTCCCGTTTGAGGCAACGGTGCAGATAAGGACAACGGCATAAAGCTACTAAGAGGAGATTTTTCAAAGCTATCACCCAGGCACAAATGAAGTCAACAAATCCAGATTCAGAAATAAACCCTTTCTCTTATATAGATGCACAAAACAGTGTTTATATTCACAGTTCATCTGGCAATGAATTATAGATATTGAAGCAATGCCAATACTGCAAATTATTACAATTATCAACCTGCTTGTGCTGCAAGCCAACAGCACTAATATGACTATACCACCCTAGAAGGTAAATAAAATAACTAAATGGGTTACCTTTCAGTTTTTAAAAGTATTTAAACATTTAAAGGATGAATTAGAGCAGACATGTTGAACTCATTTTCATTTTTGAATGTTCTTTAAAGGGCCGGTTGTGCGAGAATGTATTGATAAAACCCATTAAAAATATCAATAAATAGCTGTTTGTTACAGTATTCAATAAGTTTCTCTTAAAATTAAAAAAATAATGATCATCTTTTCACACTGGTCAGTTAATCTATGATTTCTTGCGATTAAAATCAGATTTTGTGGCGCTAATTTGGAAATATTTGTAATGAATTTTTATATTTGTGCTGATGTATGAGGTTAAATGTTTTGTCGCTGAGGCAGCAATAATTTAAATCCAATGTTTTTGGTCAATTTTGAGAAAAAGAAAAAATACAGTAAAATCTGAAAAAATGTGGTGATCTGTTGATTTTTCAGGAATTTTGTGGATTCGTGAAAAACTGGGGGAGCATTGATTTAATCTGGAGTCTGGAGGGCCACGTAAAAAGCTGCAGCAGGCCAGATTTGGCCCCCAGGCCTCGAGTTTGACACATATGATAAAAAAGAACACGGAGTGAAGGTTTGGTTTTAGATTCCTATGTATTTTCTGTTTCTGTCAGATTTTTTATAACGTTTCCAATTAAGTCTTTCTCTTTAAGAACGCTTCTGCTGACAATATTTTTCCATCTGGAAAACAGCTAGTCGCACTACAGTTATTTAAAAACATCGGTTGTCTTTCTTGAAAGTGTTACAGTGCTAAAGTCTATGCTAAAGCTGGCTAATGCTAGTGTTTGAACAGAAATAAATAACAGTTCTGGCTGCGTCCAAATCCTTCAAAGCTGCATTTGAAGGCATCACAGCAATAAAACGAAGGCTAATTTAAGTGCTCTATAACAACACCTCAGCTAACAAAATTGTTGCTAGCATTTTGCTAATAGTTGTTTTGCAGGACAACTGCACATATAGAGAGAAATAAGTGTAACTTATTAGTTTTTGAAATAAATACTTTAAATTAACCTCCTCTGTGCTACAGCTAACACTTTCATCAGTATTGCTAATCAACGACTCATCTTCAATTACCAGAGATTCAGTTTTAGATCATATTGTTTTGTGCTGCAGCTTACAAAACTCTCTGCTTACAAAATAAATATATTTTGCTCCTGCACTGAACCACTACTTTCTAAGCCAGTTGTTCTCAGTGCTGGTCCTCAGGGCCTGATGCACTGCATGGTTTAGATGAGCCTCTGCTCCAGCACACCTGATTCAAATGATTAAATTACCTCAGCAGCCGACAAGAAGCCTGTTAATTACCCATTCATTTACGTCAGATGTGAGGCAATAGAGGAACACATAAAATTAAGAACTGGGCCTCTGAGGACCAGAATTAAGAATTGATTTTATCCCTTCCTTGCAACTGTGTGATTTCAGTTTTTCTTATAGCAATAAGTTCAATTCCAACATATTGATATGGACCCTTGTATGTTATTGTTTACATCCGGACATATTGCACAACGCTGGAGGTATAAAGTCTTTTCTGCGCTTTGGCAGTAGAACCATTCAGTTAACAGAATTAAACCTGGAAGTGTAGGCTTTATTAATTTAGTGTAGTGCGCCGCAGCAAAGAGAAAACTAACACAGAAAAACCGTTGAACCACTCAAAACCACTTTTTTTCCTTGCTCTCTGTGTCGGCCACGCTACACACAGACTTGTTGTCATAGCAATTGCCACATTATGTTTTTAAGTATTCAACACCAAAAAATAACACTCAAACATCTCCCATACAAAGAACAGAACATTCAGTCCTCTACAGTTTTACATTTTTAAATTTGATGTTCATTTTACGATTAATACAAAGATTAACACAAATTTAAAATTAATACAAATCTGTGGTAGATTATTAGCTACCGCTGCTATTAGCTAAGCTAACATTGCGGCAGTAGATTAACCAATTTAGACACCTGCTCTACTGATGATCTGCCAAAGTTGGTGTTTAGGTCGCCCTTTTTATTAGTTTTTAACTGAACCAAACACACAAAATTCCATAGCACATCTACATGTAAAGTTATCATAGTCATGCTAGCATAACAAACCTACTTCCCTCAGCCTCGTTTTTTTCTGAACTAAAGCTTTTTCCTGACCTTGTTATCTAGTTATTGTAGTGTTGACAATTAGTAGCAGAGAACTGCATAATTTTTTCTCTTCTATTTCAGTCATACATTTAAGATTTAACGTGTTATATTACAACTTAACAGCTAAAAACAATGCTAGTCATTATTAGCCAGCCGTTTTTATGCTCTCCAGCAGGCAGATGGAGAAGGGGCATGACGTCACACTGCAGTGAGTCCAAATGGCCTCTCCTTCTTGGTTTCATTTCTATTTGATACCAAAACATACTTTAATCTTTTGACTCCTCAGATAATCTCTGAGGGATAAACAGCAAATGTCAATGCCTAGCATATCAAAAAAACTAATTTTACCTAGCAAAGCAATTAAAACAATTAGATTATGATATACCACACAACAACAAAGTAGAACATAACTCTGCAGGCATGACAAACAACAGCTCTTAGCGCACAATCCTGATTTACTTTTTATCTAATTTATAGCTTGGCAAGCACAGTCGACCTCACTAAACCATTTGTAATCAATTTGACTAATGGAATAATCTATTTGTCTGAAGCGGTGAACATTCGTTGAGTAAAACAGTCCAGAGACGGCCGTTTTCAGCGAGTGAAAACAGATCTGTCGCCTTGTAATCATCACCTGCCACACTATGCGTCAAATTTATTTCAGTGCAGTTTGAAAAAAAAAATGTTTGTGGCGTCTTTTCATCCTTAGACAAGCAATTAGAAGGTAAGATTGTGTAAACAAGCTGTTCCTTAGTGATTTCCAGCAAAGCATTTCGCTTGCTGTTTGTGTCGGAATGACAGCTCACCTTGATATGAGTGTGCCTGTTTTTTTCTCCCGTTGTGTTTCATTTCACTTTAACATATGCCATTTTGTGAAGCCTCTGTAGGGAAATAAAAGGCTTATTGTATGAGGTTATATTTTTAAACGTATTAAATAATCGGGTCCCTTCTGTTTGCCGCTAGCTGTCTGAGGTTTCTGATAAATGTGGAAGATGGAACAAATCAACAGGTTATGGAGATTGAGAGGATGCGTCACTTTATGCAGGTGTTGATGCTGAAACGAAAAGCTGTTGACGGTCCTCATCTTCCCAAATGGGGCCCAATCATCACAAGAGCAACGAGTCAAATAGATCATCACAGCTCCTCCAGCTGGGGACAGAGCTCAGAAATGCGAAACCTGAATACTGAAAGGTCTGCGGGCTCCTTGTTTACATCTGGAAATTTCGCGCAAGCGCACAACATTGGAAAAAGACGATTCTTCTACATGCGCAAATCGCGATTCAGTGAACGATGAATGAAATCTGGAGATGTAGATACTATTAATTTAGAGCAGCAAAGG
The DNA here is from genome assembly GCA_903067075.1 of Micropoecilia bifurca. Classification (NCBI taxonomy): domain Eukaryota; kingdom Metazoa; phylum Chordata; class Actinopteri; order Cyprinodontiformes; family Poeciliidae; genus Micropoecilia; species Micropoecilia bifurca. Next base: position 27,530 of record CAEGAF010167266.1, on the reverse strand, counting down.
GAAAAATAGAGCAGAAACCCGTTAAATAATAACTCAAAACCACTCGCTTTCTGTGTCGGCTATGCTACACGCAGATTTGTTGCCAAAGCAACTGACAACAGCTCCAAAAACCAAACGTTTCAAAAACAAAGAAGAGAACAGTCAGTTCTTTTACAGTTTCATGTTTATAGGCTTGATGTTTAATATTTAGTAATTATTAGTAAATGATAACTGTGGTAAGCTAAGCTAATAGCTACTTAACTATTAGCTAATAACTAGCTATTAGCTTAGCTAATTAGATTAGCTAATGCTGATGAGTTGGCGGTTTTGCTTTTTAAAAATTTTTAACTGAATCAAAACATAAATTTCCATATCACATCTACATGTTATGGTTAACAAAGCCAGGCTAGCATAACTAGCCTTCTTCCCTCTCTCTCTCTCTCTCTCTGTCTCTCTCTATTTTTCTAAATTAAAACTTTTTCCTGACCTTATCATCTAGTTGTCATAGTGTAGTAAAACACTGATCCTTTCTTCTTTTAAATAACAGGCATACATTTAAGATTTAACAGGTTAACTTAACAGCTAAAACCAATGCTAGTCTTTGATAGCCAGCAGTTTTTTGTCCTCCAGCAGAGATGTGGGCGGGATCTTGTGTATGTTATGTCACATAAGATAATTTTTGGCCTTGTTATGATGGAAGGGAAAAGGCAGTTAACATTAAATCAGATGTGAGAGCTAGACAAAGAAAAAAGGTGATCATTTTTGTTTTGTTTGGCCTCTTTCGTTTACAACAATAGTTCAAAACATCTTACATCTTCGGTAAGGTGTGGTTAAAGACATTACTTTAAACCATTGAAGAGAGGGTCAATTTCCAATTAAGGCGCCTATTTAGAAGCCTTTGTTAGAAATCTAGACATTGTCACTGTCCTAAAATAACAGTCTAGATCTTTCTTTTTTTTGGCAAAAAATGACTTTGGCTATTATTTTAGGAAGGTAACAATATGGATATAATATAAGGGGCCAAGAACTGATCCCAGTGGAACTCCAAACTTAATATTATGTAATTTAGTATAATTCCCATTTAACACATTTTCCTACACTGCAAAAACACAATCTTATCAAGTAAATTTTGTCTAGGTTATAGTGAACTTGAAATAAGACAAAACTGACTTACAAGTAACTTTTCGGTAAAATATCGGAGCTTGATTTAAGTGAATAAAAAGTTCTAGATCTATTGGTAGAATGTTCCACTGCTCCGTTACCTAGCAACCCCAGCCAAGTCCAGCCCATCACCTAGCAACCTAGTTGCTAGGTGAATATTTATTTAATATTTATTAAATAAATATTAAGTATTTATTTAATATTTTAGTAAATATTAAATAAATATTTACTAAAAACAAGCACCTAAATTTCCCCAAAAGCTTAATTATGAGTTAGTTTTGTCTTATTTCAAGTGAACTAAGAAAAACTAGACAAAAATACTTTGTTATATTTTATGTTTTTGCTGTATAAAAAGAAGATTTGATTAAGAAAACATCTGCTAGATATTTGCATAGTTTCTAGAACTTAATTTGAAGATTTTCCTTCAGTTTCTCTCATACAAACCAACATAGGTAGTTAATTGTCTGTAAGCATGAAAAGAGGTTTCTTTTCATGATGTTCAATTTCAGGTAAACTAGACTAGATCTTGTTGAAACAATTAAAATTTTAATAGCCCTGTAATTCAATCAACCTCTCTTTGCCATCAAAACAAGTTTAGTTTTTATTTTTTTATAATCGGAGCTCGAACTTGCAGCGAGTCTCTGGAGTTGCTCTCATATGTCACTGTCTATAATTAAATAGTCACATCTGGCAGGTTCATTGCTGTAATTACTGAGGAAGTATAAAATTGCCCACTCAACCCACTAATAGTGCACATAGGTATTTATGAGCAATTTGTTTCATTTTATTTGTTTTTCCTGTCAAAGTAGTGGTCTATTTTAGAAACTAATTTAAAATGTATGATGTGCAAATTGTAGGCCAACAATTCCCCTCAACTGCAAGAGCGCCAATGATTTCTGGGAGAACAAATGTTTTGTCAGAAACTAAACTGAAGTGTAGTAACTGTGTCCCGGCCTTGACGGGGTTATTATTGATAGGGTGGCTACGCAAAAGTTGATGGTTGTGTTTGAGAGGAAAAAGAAACTTTTCACATTTCTGACGACCTGAAGGACTTAAAGGAGTCTCAGATTATTTCAAAAAGAGTCATTTCAGTGATGGTAAGAGTCTTTAAGCAGACGACGTTCAAAGCATTGACCAAAATGCTCAGACCTGGCCAGCAATACAAGTTTTGAATTTTCTTAAGCCACCAAAAACAACAGGTAACTGACAGCTCCTCCCCCTTTTTTCTGTTGCCGTCGGTAACTGTGGCACGAATCAGGATCAGCTCTATGTTTTCTTTAAAAGTATTATATTTTAGCACATATTTTAGACTAATTTGATCACATACAGTGAGGAAAAAATAAATAAATGCTGCTAACGGTTGCTAAATGCTGCTAGTTGCTGCCAACTGTTAACTACTGTTAACTGCTGCTAAAGAGGAAAGACAAAAATGGATGGATGGGTGGATGAACTGCTACTAACTCCTGTTAACCATTGTTAACCACTGCTAACTGCTGCTATTTGGTACTAAATGCTCACAGGGAACTGTTGCTCTGTAGTTTCTCTATGGTTATTTATTATATTTTATATAATGATTAGGGACAGAAGCTGCTGGACTGATGTTAGCCACCAACTTGATTTCCTAAACTAAATACAATGAACTTGAATGTTTTTGTCGTGACGACAACCTACTGGAACTGAGACAAATATAGAAAGGTGACAACTGCTGCAGTAATCAATGTGACTAAAGACAAACAAATTAATGAGTTTCTCTAGAGCTTGCTGGGGCATTCGTCTTTTAATCCTAGAAATGTTCTTTGGCTGATAGAACGCTGACTTTGCAACTGTCTTTATTTGACTCTCAATGTTCAGGTCAGATTTCAGAACCGTCTTGCAGCTGAACATGAGACTGAAGAAGAGTTTTTTCTTCAGTTGTATAACTTTTTCCCCAAAGCGAAAGGCACAGTGAAGACCGCCACCAATAACTGGAAGAAATAAAAGCAAGCAATGCGAAAGGACGAGTATTTTTCCAAACCGAAACAATGTTTAAGTCAAACAAAGTCGCCATTAATCAACAAAGTGTTTTACAATCCAAACAGTCGCTGCGAAAAGTTCTGCTTTTGTGTGGATTGTGTGGATTGTCGAGGACGAAGTCGAAGAAGCCATTTTAATAAGGTCATCAATTCTGGTTGAACACAGAAACGCTTACTGCAAGGATATTACTCCTGGGACGACTGAAACACGGATGTTTGGGTTTTCTTCCCCCCGTAAAGTCCGCCTCTTGGGCAAACGTGTAATTAAAGCAAAATGGGGGTTAAGAGAGATTCTGCTGTACGACAGAGGGGAAAATCCTCCTCTCTCCTGATAATATTATTCCACAGTCTGCTGGGAGACAATCGGCGAGGTAATTAACTCCACCGGCATGTTGTGGATTCTCTCAGACTAAACACTGGATGTGCAGATTGAAGGCAGAAAATGTCTCTCTTCAAACGATCCACCTCCAAACATATTTCTATTTTAATTCCGACAATAATCACACTTATTTTACACCTGGTTGGAGATAATACTTGCAGGTATCCTCAGCTACAAGCACTAATTGCTATATTTATGAGCTCTTTCAAGCAAAAAATAATACCTGGGAAAATAAATTGGTGCGTGAGGAAGGGAAAACAAAAATAATCATCAGTCTGCAAGGTTGAAATAAAAATGAAAAGGTTGCCTCTTTTTCGCTTTTCTCCACATCTTTTCTTGTTTATTTTAAAAGCTATTGTTTCAGCTGATTTGGATGATTAAATAAACTATTTTTTTGCTTGCAGCCTAATCAAAAATGTTAACTCATCAAAGCTGTCTTTTTTTTAAATAAAGAACATAATCAGCTTTTAATTGCTCTCATGTTAGGCCTTGAGGTAAAGCAATGGGTGAGCGCTTACAGCTTCCATCTTTAATTGGACTTGGAGTTTTGGATAATTAAAGAAATTTACATTTTAGGGAGAAAATCTGGATAAAATACGTCTTGCTGAAAAAAATGCAGAGACAACTCAGAGTTATTCAAGAAAACCTGATCTATTGTCTGTGCCTGTTTGTCCTTGCAGCATGGGACACACACACACACACACACACACACACACACACACACACACACACACACACACACACACACACACACACACACACACCTACCTAAGGACAAATTAGAAAAACCAATTAACCTAACAGTCATGTTGGAGGAACTCTCTACGGCTGAAGGTAGAGAAAAGATTTTCTTGATGTTTCAACTGGTGTTCAGTTAATTATTGGCAACAAAAGGTGGATTTAGTTGAGTTTAGCTACTATATTGATTAAGAAATTTAAATCAGATTAATTGCACTATACAACAGGGGCGGTCCAAACCATTTTGGGGCCTTAAGCAGATTTTCATTGGGGCCCAAAAAACCAACATGCGACTCCAAGGTGACAATCCTACTAGCATTAGAGTTGTAATTACCTGATATATCAAAAATAGCAAACAAAAAAAAATAGATTTTGAAATACAGAGTGTGCCATATTATTTCCAATCATTTTAATTCAACTTAAATTCCTTTTGGGATAAATAAAGGACTTTTAAAAATCATTTCTGAAAGTAGCTTCAGTTGATAAACACTGGATTTATAGTAAACAAGTTTTTGTTGTATTTGTGTAACTATAAATTAGCAGACATTGTTTTCCATGTGTATCAAGATTTAGTTTATTCATGATAACTTGATGGGCTGCACAGTGGCGCAGTTGGTAGAGCTGTTGCCTTACAGCAAGAAGGTTCTGGGTTCAATTCCCAGTCTTTCTGCATGGAGTTTGCATGTTCTCTCTGTGCATGGTGGGTTTTCTCCAGGTAAATTGGCCTCTCTAAATTGCCCCTAGGTGTGAGTGTGTGAGAGTGTGTGTGTGGTTGTTTGTCCTGTGTGTCTCTGTGTTGCCCTGTGACAGACTGGTGACCTGTCCAGGTGACCCGCCTCTCACCCAGAACATCAGCTGGAGAGGAACCAGCACCCCCTGACCCCATTAAGGGACAAGGGTGTAAAGACGATGGATGATAACTTGGTGCTTTTGGACCCTAAGCATATGCTTAACTCGCAGTGCCTTGGGCCAGCCCTGCTTTAGAACATAGACAGGTCATATTTATACACCAAACTGCTGCTATTTGGATATTTTCTTTCTTTTGACCATTCTACATTTCTCTGTGCATAAAAAGTCCAAAAGCTCAGCCGTTTCTGATGTTTCCAGATGAACCAAATAAGCACCAAACATAGCAACATTTCAAACTCCCTTAAATCTCCTTTTTTTATTCATTTTGAATCTCACTTTGAACTCCAGCAAGCATCCATGTGATTGGTTTAGTCACTATTTCTGTTAGCAACTCCATAAACAGGCGTAACACAAAAACACAGAATATTACCAAGTATTTTGGTCCAGTTTCTAGTGGAAATATTTTAGTAGACACTTTTCAGAAAGAAATATGAGCTTGTTTTAATAATAATTCATTAATATTTGTTAAATTTAATTGGCAGATTTCACATGAGGAAAAACATTAAATAATTTGCAAATGGAACTAGAATTTGGTTGCTAGGCGAAGGACTGGATTTAGCTGAGGTTGCTACGCAGCATCTAGAACTAGAACTAGAACTTTTCATCAATATTAAGGAATCACTTACTTAAAACAAGCCTCTGTGTTGATGAAAAGTTAATTTTGTCTTATTTCAAGTGAACTAAGATGTTTGCAGTAGAAACTAGACGAAACTACTTGGCAATATTTTGTGTTTTTGCAGTGAAATTAACAAACTTTGTATCTTTTTGCATCAGTAATGTTGATTCTTTATGCTTTCTTAACATAAATGTAAAGACTCTTCAAAAATCCAGGACTTAAACACTTCTCTGGAAGTGGAAACTTACAGGAAACAAAATAAGTCAAAGTTCATTTGAAACAAAGGAAGTAGGTTTTAAAATAAAGGAGCCTAAAGCTAATCAGACGCTGTGAGCTGGAAGTAAGTTAGAGTTAATTAAAGCAGAGGATTTTAACACTTTGTCAAAGTAACATGAAAGTCTTTACCTACAGCTTTGTTTCACACCTGCAGCTTCTGAGCAGAAGGCGTTTATCACAGCGAATGCAGAACTGCTGGAACAAAAGGAAATAATAAAGCACAATCTGATTTACTGTATTTAAAATAAAAGGGAGAACACATCCCTTTATGTCAGTCAGCTTTAGAAGACAAAAAGACAGAAAAATAATGTTACAGCTATATTTAAAAACAAATAACATAATTTGATTAAAAACAGAAGCTCACACAGAGTCCTCCAGATAAAATGACTATTCTATTTGTTATTAGTTGCCTGGGTACAAGTAAAAGATACAAAGAAAAGAGGAATCATTTTGTCTATTTCTGCAGCAGACAACCATGAACTAAATCAGTTTCATAACTGGTATTTTTTAACCTTTTTTTGCTTTCCAAATGCTATTTTTTCTCTTATTTTAAAATACATGTCCAGATTTCTAAGCGATGCACAGAAAATCTGATTTAAAACTTTATTTGAAGGCCGACGTGAAGGAGTCTTTATGTTTATGACTGAAGTCACAAAGTGTCATTCAGTAAATAATGAAAACGTTTGTGTGAAGTTGTGCAAAAAGTCTTACTTTTAATGTAAAGTTGCATAATCTTTAATACCAAAGTCAGATTTAAAGTGTGACTTTTAAACCAAAGTTGCATTAAAAGTTATAATGAAACCTTTAATGCAAAGTACATTTAAAGTGTCATTATTTACCAGATGCCAACAGCCATGAACATCATGAAGACTCCTTCATGTTTATGTCAGCCTTATCAACACGCCTTCACATAAAGCGTTGGTCAGAGAAAAAGGAGCAGAATAAACAGATGTAAAGTCGACTTGAGATTTTAGGAGCGTAGGAAAATCCAGCCAGGTGAAAGATGTCCAGATTGACAATCTTCCAACGGATGGATCCCTTGAATGGCTCGTTAACGGGATTCTGCAGAGCTGAATGAGCGATGATGAGGGACTCGGCTGCTAGACGGAGGAACGATGCGTCCAAAACGGACAGCAGCTCTCAGGACAGGATGTTTTACATCTCACCGAATCACTGCTTATGCTGGCAAAACTAAAACATTTAAACACTAAAAATAAAACTGAACCAAACAAAATGTCAGCCATTTTTAGTAAACGATAACCAAAGTATCCCTGTTTGCTGAATTCTTGAATCTTTTAAAGGAGTATTTTTTTATGTAAAATCAACTTTTTTGAGCTTTGTATCATGTTAAAAACGTACCTGGAGTGTTGTTTGGCTTGAATCTCCATGACAACCGTTCACACACAAACCAACGGCTGTTTCCACAAAGCATCAGCAGTGACCACATGCAAACGGGTGTAAATGGCAAAATGAGGAGCACTTCTGGAATGAACAGGAGCTTCTTAAAGAGACAGAGCCCAATTTCCAGGTGTTAAACTTCATTTGTGTTTTTTATGACAGCTGAAGGTAACGGCTAAAAAAATAAAAGTTGGTGCTGTGTGTGTGGAAAATGCACAAAATATGACAAAAACACTATTTTGGTGTAATTTAATAAAAACAAAACAACAAATTGGAAAAAAAAATGTTTGGATCCAACGAAAACTGATCCAACATTTCTGGAGAAACATTTTTAATTTTAGCTGCTACGAACAAACAGCCTCCATCTAGTTGGTGAAGTTTAGGCGTCACTAATCTCCATCTTTCAATTAAAGCGTTGCAGAGAAAACCTGCACCATATGGCTGCTCTTTACAGTTTTCTATGTGATATTTTCTTTCACAGGAACTTAATTAGTTTGATGCTTCGTGGCATTTGAAAGTCATTCATTCTGCGTCCAGCCGACGTTTTGCGCTAAATCCCCAAAACAATCCTGTTTACTTCGTTCTGCACCAATCAGTCGGGTACTTTTTATTTTTTATTTCTCTCATTCGGCCTCCGACTGTCAAGGAAAATTGTTTCAGAAAGAGATTATGTTTGTTTTAGATTTTATTTCGGTGGTGACTAATCCTCACAGAAAAGACCTTAAAGAGAGAAAGCTACAAAAACATTGATTGGGACTAAATGTGGTCTTTATGAGCGAGTTTCACTTATTGAATGGATTTTCCACAATGCTCTGCAGCTTTGAGTTAATTATTGGTGAGAACAATGTGAGTAAAACCTGTGATAGCGCAAGGGAATTTCCTCCATTACATAACTACAAAATAAGACAAAAACTGAATCATATAGTCATTATTTCTTATATTTCTACATGTAAAAAAACTAATTAAAATTTTATTTTAATTGACAGATTCTAACTAGTTTTAAATAAATTCAATGTAATTTCATTTAAAGTCTGTTGCTGGGAGTCATTTCATATGATAAACATGATTAAAACTGTTCATTTCTAAACTATTTTACTGTCAGACAATAATTATAACTGTTTGAAAATTCTTGCTTCAAGCATTTATACTGGGGTTGAAGGCATTTCTAAGTGTTTAAATTTGCATGTGTGTGATACGTTTTAATCCAATTCTCTTGGTTGTTTTGTGTATAAAATACCACTTGACCCCGTCTCTTGCTTCTCCTTAAAAGAAATAAACATTTTCATTTTGAAACAACCTTTTTAAGTGTTGATTAAATTAAAACTCTTAAACTGTCCTTGTGTTAATCAAAGATTCAGGCTGCTCACAAATTATTTAGCCTTTTTTAGCTATTTTGATGACTCCCTCATGATTATTAGGCAACTAAAAGCCTAAAATGATCGCTAACAAAAGAGCACAAAGTCGCTGAAGTGAACATGACGATCCGTGCAACGCTGAACTGCATCATCATCATCATCTCCTCTTCCTCACCATCTGAATGGCTATAAATGACCGAGTACCTGCTGCAGCACAGGTAATAGTATCCAATTTGAATTTTTCTTTCTGTTCCCTTAAAAGGTCAGCCTTGTCATGAATGCTTACAGTGACGAATTTTATTAAAGGGACGCTCAGCAGGCGCAACAACAAACGACAGTTAAAAAGATTCGGAGGAACTTTTCTTTTTGGCAAAAACTCTCCTCACAGAGGGATTTATTGTAGCATTATAGCATTAAAAATGCTAACTTTAGCACAATTTCATTGTCCTTAGCTTTAGTATTATCATGTTTATGTTAGTGTTGGCATAATACTAATGAGTATTGTTATCATGCTAATTATCCGGCTTATATTTACCTAAGCACTATAACATTAGCTTTATGTTAACTTTAGCACAATTGCATTGTCCTTAGCTTTAGTATTAGCATGCTTATGTTAGCTTTAGCGCAATACTAGCATTAGCATGCTAGACATTTCTTTAGCATGATTAAATTCTGATTTGTTTTTGCTCAAATTTGTGTATTTATTTGACTTCATAAATACTAATTAAATACGAACAAAATCAGACTTTTGTGTGAACAGAACATGACGGAAGCTAATAAGAAGAAAGCTAAGCTAACAGCGATGTTTGTGTAGTCTGAGCTAAACGTGGCGGGATTGTGATGTGATGCAAATCAACACAGACTGTTTTTAGAATATTCTAATGATGTTCTTCAGTTATTGTTTGAACTTACATGAAATGAAGCTCGTGACAATTTCAAAATATAAAAACATACTTTAATTTTTAACAAACATAAAGCAACTTTGATTTAAAAGCATAAAAGTCAGCTCAGATCTCCAACCTACAACGTGGCAGCCATTGTTTCATACTTTAGAGGGGTGGGCAATCCTGGTCCCGAGAGCCGGTGTCCTGCAACCCTTAGATGTCTCCCTGGTCCAACACACCTGGATCCAGTAGCTGAATCACCTCCTCAGTGCAGTCAGGTTCTCCAGAGTCCTGCTAAAGACCTCATCATTGATTGAACTGAGGTGTGTTGAAGTAGAGACACATCTAAAAGTTGCAGGACACAGGCCCTCAAGGCCTGGAGTTGCCCACCCCTGCTTTAGAGCCGTCTATTTACAACAAATTTGTCTTTTCTACCAAATTAAAATCCTGAATTTACAGTTTTAAATTCCTTTTGAAGTTTTTCTTATCCAGAACTTTTAGAAATGACAATATATTCCCTGAAAATAAAACTTGTAACATTCAATCAACTCAATATCTCTTTCTAAAAGGAAACCGTTATAAATTTAATATCTCTTGCAAAAAATACGTCTTTATTTTATATCTTTTTTCAATTTCTTAGATGTCATGAAAACCTAACAGAAGGAAATAAAAATGGATAAAAGGCAAAATTAATCGTCTGTGTAAACGATTACATCTCTCACACGTCTAAACCTTATAATTACAATAAAAGCTTGATTTTTTAAAAAACACTACAATATTCTCGATTAATTAAATTTTACACAAATTGATTCTTGCCTCTGCAGATGAATCAGAAACTCATGGTGATTCATGTATACTTAACTAGTTTTTGGCCTTGATTTATCCTTTTATTTAAAAAAATATTCATATCTTTTAATATATCAATAATAAATCACAGGCGATAAAACCAAACAACGGTTGGACAGATGGAAACTTGGCGAGTTGATTAAAATTAATTAGAGAGAAAAGAAAAAACTTTTTTTAACCAGTTTTATGAAATCATTCAAACCAAAACCTGAAAACAGGTCAAATTATTTTGATTTATTCCTGGATGATGCATCCAGCTCATGCCACTTTAAACTTCCTGTAAAATGCTTATACCTGCCTGTTTACTGGTTCGAACACCAGTTATACCTTAATGTGCTTCAATATGCTTAGTGGAAACTGTTTTAGCATTGCTGCTACTTCCTTTTCTAAGCCAATTATTGGTGAAGAAAATGAATGCCGCTCCCTGATTGGCCAATAGTGTGTCAAGTAGTACTAGGACTCGACTGCATTGTCAAATATTTCTGAAATTTTCCCTGAATAATTTAGAGTTGCGTTACAGAAAAGCTAACACTAATTAGCGTGTAATGTTATAGATGTGAAGTTTATCAAAATGTGTTTATTTATACTTTGAATTAATTTTCTTTAGTAATTTCAGTAAAGTACATTTTGCACTGCAGGGTCCGGCCCGGCTCCGTTCGACCCCGTCCCATTGGTGCTATGGCCCAAGTCGTTTCACATCGAGTTCGGTTCATTTGGAGAAATGTTATTTACATTTACCACTAAAATCTTTGGCTGAAGATATGATTGTAATCCCAGTGTAGGGTAAGAAAAGATTATGACGGGAATTTATTGATGCAGCATATTGAAATGACAGCCATCCTCTGACCCAGAGATCTGGCCTTTGTCCTGCCCCCAAAGTCAGTGAACCAATCAGCAGCCAACTCCAAACCGGCCCGATCTGGCTGGCCCGATTGGAACCGCAGCTCTCAGGATTCCAGGGAGCCGGGTGGTACCAGCTGGAAGTGCAAATGTAAAAATGACCGAACTTAAGTTATTTTGTCCAGAGAATTATTGCCGTTTTAAATTCTGTTACCCTGCCCTTGGCAGTTGGTGTTAACCATAGCAACCAGTAACTGATAGTTCTGCCCCCCTTTTTCTGTTGCCGTTGGTAACCATGGTAGGTTTTAGGATTAGCCCTGTGTTTTCTTTGCAGGCATTATATTTTAATGTATGTTTTAGACACATTTAGTACTATACTGTGTTTCATGAGTAATTTTGCTGTGTTTTGTTTATGTTTTTAACTGTTAATAATGTTGTGTATTTTACCTATGTTTAATTTTACACATGCTAATTACTGCTAACAGCTGCTAGCTGCTTATTGGGAGCTATTGCCATGCAGTTTGTTTAATGTTATTGTACACATAGGTTCAATACACAAGGCAAGACAAGATTTTAGCTAAAAAAAACAAACAAACATTTATGGTAGCGTATTTCACATTTTTGTTTAGTATTGAGAAAGTTTTGCATATATTTGTACCGGAAACAGCTACTGCCTCATGTTATTTATATTCTCCCATATTTAAGAACAAGAAATTACATTTTAACGCTCTATTCGTTCTCCCTAGTGAGCAAATCAATACTATCTGGGAAAAAAAACAAAGTATTTTTTTTGTTTCAGTGCGTATTGCTGAATCTCACAGCATGAGAGTTTGTTTAAATCCTACCAGATGATTCATCCACAGTTAGCAAAATAAACAAAGTGATTTGTAATCTTTGTGGTAAATGCTAAGCATAATTAGATAAAATATGAATTTCTGTGCTAAAAAAGACCAAACCTGACAAAAAAGCTCTCGTCTTTGGTTGACATTTATCCACTCTGAATAAAATAAAATAAAAAAAGAATGAGGTTGATCACAGAAGAGCTCACTTTCTCCAGCGTGAGCTTTTGTCACCCGGTGCGCCAGGTGAGATGAGGCGAGCGGCGGCTCTGTCAGAACAGCACGGCGTCTGGTTCTGGCTCAGCAGAGCGTCTGCTTTGATGCCCCGGCAGCGACGCAAACGCAGGGGAACGTTTCTGTGCTTTCTCGCAGCGCGGCATGCTGGGACGGCTCCGGTTAGCAGCGGGCTTCAGTGGGTTCGGTGGTGGGAGAACGCCTGCAGGTACAAAAGGAAAAGAAGTTTGTGAAATTACAAGCTGTGAATTTTTTTTTTTTTTTTTTACCTCAGCTGGTATTTGATGTATAAATTTCATCTCCTTGACGGTGAACATCCATGTGTGAGAAACAGTCACAGTTTAAGGGCAGGATATTAAAAACGGAGTTATCCAAGAGAGACCTGACCTTTCTCTAAATTTGTTCAAGAATTTATATTTACAAATGTCACCCAGGCAGAATCAAGTTTTGTAGAAATTAGTTTTTTAAATGTTGGCTTCAGTCACAATCCAGAGCTACTTCAATAAGACAAACGGTGAAAGTTAAAGAACATATTAGAGCCATTCTTTTTTTTATTGGTTAAGAATATTACTTTTATTACAGCTGCAATTTAAACAGGAATTTGCCATTAAAGGGACAGAATTTCCATTCGTGTAATTTCATTTTTACACTTTTATCCCTAATATGAAATTCTCACTACGTCATGCAGGTCTTGACGTAGTGACCTGCATGACTACGTCATTTTTAAAATTTAATATCTTTCACATTCTTTGGTTGCCATTTCAAAATGTGTAAAAATTAAACATAGCAACAGGTAAAGTAGTTAAAATATCATTCTCAAAACTACAAAACAACATAAATCCAAATACGTCACCTAAAATTTACTTTTTCAATATTTTTATAATTTTGGACTTATTTTTGCAACATAATTTATATCCTTTTTCATACTCATTACCTGATCAATCAATCTAAATGTCAATATTTCATTCTGAATTTATTGTAGATATTTCTATGGAGGTAAGGCTTTAAACATAAAACTACAAAAAATAGTAAAACTAAATAACACCATGAGACACTGTAAATTTGCTACATAATAAAAAATAAGATTGAATTAATATTATAAAGTACACAGCTTAGGCGACAACAGTGAAATAGAGCTACTATGTGAATAAATATCAAAATCTACTAACTAATCTATTAAGCAGTTAATTTGTGTAATTTTAACAAGTACATTTGCTTTAAAGCATTAATTTACAATCTAGAAAATTTTAATTCTCACCATCTTCTTCTCCAGGCCGTGAGCAGATGTCACCAGCATCCCATTCATAATTCTCGTCTACCGAACACTGCCTCCTAGAGAGGAACAAAAACATTAGCGGCAGGCGCTAGTGTTAGCATTTTATACATTAGTTTTTGGTTGGGAATTAGTATCAGTGAACTCTTGATAGATTTAGCATGATAGCCCTAGTATTAGCTTGCTAACAATCGCTTCATTGGCATTAATATGCTAGTGTTTACCTTAGCATAATAAATTGGAAGACAATTCTTTAACATGAGCAAATGTGCATTGTATACCAATTATTCTGTTTATATTAGAATAAGCATGATAACATTAGCATTATAAATGCTAACTTTAGCACAATCATCTTTTGCTTTAGCATGTTCGTTAGCTTTAGCATTGTCACTAATATAGGAGTGACTTATTTAATTGTAGTATTTAACATAATTTGTATATACTGCCATGCTAAAGCTGTTATATGCAGCATATTTCATGATACTTTTAGCTTTAGGATGATAAAATTGACATTTTGTTAGCTCTATCAAACTAACCAGGAGGCAAAATTTAACAAGCAAGAAAAAAAACATTTTTTGTAAGTATTATGTATTAACTTTAGTATGTATTATTAGGTTGCCTATAATACGTCCTAAAGGCGCTTTAGCATAATAGCTTTTGCATCAGCAAGCTAAGCTTACTATTGCATGTAAAGCCTCTATGCACAACCTTTTCTGAATTATATTCTGAAGTGTGCTTTGTTCTATTCAGTTACCAGTTATGGACGTAGACACATTTGATGAGTAATGGGCTCATGTTGAAAGTGACCATAGAGGATTATCTAAAATCCCTGACATCATCTTCAACTAAATCAAAATTCAGTAAGTCGGTGTGACCCATCACCTTCTTTTTGGTTTGGTTTGTCCACCTTCCTTGTGCTCTGATCCCCCCTGAGTGTCCGCTGCAGTCGCAGGTGAGTCTCTCAGCGTTGGGGACAGGTGAGACAAGGGCAGATGCCCGTTAGCAGTCTCCATGCTGCCGCGGCCGCTGCTAGCGAAGCTGCTGTAGCTGCCACCGGAGTCTGCCACTTCCTCGTAGCCTCCTGAGTCCACCTCCAGTGCCTCCAAGTCGTTGCTGATGGGCGGTAAGTATGTGGAAACCTCCTTCAGGCTGACAATATAACCCGATTCCTTCAATGTGTCCTGATTGGGAGTTGGATGATTGGAAGTGTCAGCTGAGGGGCTAGGTTGGCGGTAATGGGGCACATCGGGATTTGGACTGCGAGTTGGACCCGCAGCAGTTGAGAAATGTTGCTCAGTTTTGGTACTTGTATGAGACAATTCAACCGAACAGTCCTCTTGGCTGAGTGACTCTACCCATGCGGATGGTGTGAGGAAGGTACTCTTCTTCTGTCTCCTCAAGTCTAGACTCTGACTTCGCTGACTGCGGTCCAAGGTTTTGGAGCCTCGGGTCCTAGCTCTCCAGTGTTCTGGTCCTGAGGTTTGCAGACCGTGATGGGCCATGTCAAAGCTGCTGACAGAAGCATTCCTGCTGCAATTGAAGCTTGTGCTTCTTCTCACGTCTTCATGCCTGCTTCTCTGAGACAGCGAGCAGCCATGTTGAACATGAGAGGCAATCCTGTGATGTAACATGGGCTTTGCAGGTTGCGACGTGGGCAACTCATACTCCGGCTCGTCTACGCTCATCTCGACATACGACTCTTTGCCAACTGAACCAATTGGTTCACTGAGCATTTCGTCCAATCTTGTAGAGTCTCTTACTGTCTCTGGAGTGTTTCTGTTGCTGTGAAACATTGTGTCATTACTAAGAATGCTTTCTTTTTGTGGATTGTGAAATGAGTCACTTGTTTGGGGGTCAAAGGATGAGAATCGTCTTGGACTATCGTAGCCTTGTGGTGGATCTACTCTACACCTCTGGTGAGGGAGAGTTGAACTGTCAACAAAAGAGTGGCGGACTCCATTGGGTTTCTTAGTAAATGACTCAAGAAAATAGGGAGAAAAAAAAGGAATGGAAGGGGGAGATGTATTCCAATGATCTCTGATTGGATTCAAAGTTGAACTTGAGTCATAAGGATGGGCTTCCCAGTTGGTGGAGGACGTTGCAAGATATCTAGATCTCTCCTTGCCACCGTGACGATAAATGTTTGGCAAGGTCCTGCTTTTGTATTCCCACATAAGACTCTCAACACTTTCGTCCCCATTGCTTGTTTCTCTTTGCGCTGTCTTGACTTTCATGGAGTTTCTATCTAGTGTGTATAACCGAAGCTTCCTTTCCATTTCTTCTCTTTCCTGTGCCAGCCTCAGGCACCGACTAAGGTTCCCTTTCTCACGTTCATGTTCCATTTGGAGAACCAAACTGCTCGCTGTTGTTGAAGGCTGACCGATGCTGGCTCGGAGATGTGGGAGGACGGGAAATACTGGAGGCAGTCCAGTATTTCTGCTGAGACGAGGCATGGTGCAAAAACTGGTGTTTGAGTATAAGCTGTTCTGATCAGGCGAAACAATGTAGTTTTCCTGAAGTGGCGGGAGTTGACCCAAGCTGCGCATTTGACTTGAATCGCCCTCCAGTTTAAATGGAGGAACGTCAACAGAAAGCACACACGGCAAGTCTTTCTTGTCCTCCTTTTCTAAGTGGAGTGACACAGATCTTTTGGCTCTGGAAATTGTTCTGCTGTTAACACTTAATGTGTCATAGTCACCGACTGCAAACCGGCCATCCGGACCTCTAGAGATCAACTCAATGGAGGGAGAAATTAAAGAAGTTGTCTTGGTAAGACGGCCTCTGCTGTAGGTTGGCTCTAGAGTCCTGCGCCGACGGTTATTCTCGGTGCTCAAAGTGGAGCAGTCCGTCTGAGAGGAGGAAGTGGTGGAAGACATTATGGGGTAGTGGGAGCTGGCTGGGAGGAGGCTTTTCTTCAACAGACTGTCTGGACTACTGGAGCCTGAAGTCTTACTGTGGGAGTGAGGGGAAAGATGGGGAAGGGCAGAGGAGAGAGATTTGTAAGTGGAAGAAAAACTGACTGCATTTAAGCTCAGCCAGCAGCTTGGATAGATCATCACGAGTGAGATCAGAAGATGAAACATAAACCTGTTGGCATTTTCAGCACATTCAAAGGAAAGAAAAAGGGAAAGGTTACTGTCTAATATTGCAGTGGAGTGATAAAGGGGTACTCACATTGAGGGGGAGCACTTATAGATGGCAGGAAGGGGTTCTGAAAGGGAGGGATGAGGTGTAAGATGGTGCACAACTTTCTGACCAGGAAGTGAAAACCAATCAACCCCATCAAGAACCCATTAGAAGGATCCACGATTAATTGTAACAGTAGACTTATTTGAGAAATATTTTAGACGTAAGAATACAGTGATTGCAGGTCATTTAGTTTTTAGAAATGTTAATAAAATATTGTCACAGGAACATGTTGTTCACACTGCAATGCATGATGTCTCACTGCTTGGCTTGGTCCAGGACTATGTGATCCGGTAAGTACTTCTATAGCTCTGTGTCTGGTCAAACACCGCTACAGGGTCAGAGCTCTGTTAGCACTTAAAAGAGCTTCCAGTACTAAATTTTGCTTGTAGAAATGACTCCAAGTCTTCTGGAGAAAAATGTTGAGGGCACAAATGTACATCCTTTGGAAGTTGTGTTCTGCTCCTGCTCTCTCCTTGTTTGTCATGAGGAAAATTATCCAGATTCATCTCACTGTTTCGTTTTTAAACTACAGCCAAAAGTGACCATGTGGCCTCATCTAAAATGACACCTATCAAATATAATACAAACAGGTAAAGCTAACCTTTCAGTGTTTACTCTGTAGATTCCAGTACAGATTGGACCATTATGCATCATCAACCCAGCAGGTTTAAAAATGGTGACCTCCATGGGTGAAAAAGATAACAAAAGATGCAAATGTTTTTGAAGTAATTATCAGTTTTAGTGCATCACAAACAGCATTTTTTTTATTTAATAGAAAAATTACAACATATTTAGGCCAACATGTTAAACTAATCTTGGATCCCTTTGACTCAAGGCAACTAGGCTAGCTAAAGTTAATTACCCTTTCATTTATCACTGCCTATTGAGAAATTACACCAATCAGCAAGCAAGATGAACAACATCCATATTTTTTACAACTGGATGGATGAGAAGGGACAAGACAATTCCTAAATCCCTGAGCAGTAATTTATTTCGCAGATATGAAGTGGCTCGATATTTTACTGAATAAATGATCACATTCAACATGCAGTTCATTAAAATGTGCCGGGTCTTCACTGGAGGATGGATACCTACCATTCTCCGTCTTTCTGCGGCGAAGGTCCCTCCTGCGGCTGACCAAGCAGGCAGAACCGAGCAACAAGACCAGTGCCAGAAACATGAAGCCGATCCCGGCTAGCACACCGGCTAGCAACGGCTCCGGCACAAAGGTAGACGTAGCCGCGAAGCTCTCAGTCACTGAGAACAAACAAATACAGACAAAGAAATAAGTGAATTTAGCTACAAGTAGGAAAATAAATGAATAAATATTCCAAGTGACAGCATTTAGGTCACAAAACTCAGTACTACTGTTACTACTACAACTACTACTTTTACTACTGCTACTATTACTATGTAGATTTTCTTGTCTTGTGAGTTAGTTTGTGATAATTTTGTCTATGTAACGTAATTTTTTGTTGGCTGTTTCGCCCAGTATATTGTACAAGCACATGAATATTATAACATCGCTTTAATTACGAATTTTTGATCATTTTTGAGTTGATATATTTCATTAAATTGTGATAAGAGGTAGTGCTAAATTAGTGTTAATTTCTCTTTGCTCCTTTTCAAACAGAATAGTTTTAAGCTAATTATTTTGTTCTTGGTTATGTATTTATATGTTTTCTCTCCTTGTTTTTAAAAAACGGTTTGAAATAAATAAATCAATAAACTCAAATTAGGAAGTTTTAAACCATTTGTTCAAACTAAATGTTGATAACCAATTTATTTTTGAAACATTTCTTTGTATCGTTTTGTGAACCCAGTTTTCAGAAAGAGTCCATCTTATTTAATTTTTATAGCCCCCTCTTCATAATTATTCTCATTGTTGTTTTTCTGCAATCCTGAAAGCCAAATGCAGATTAACTCATTATTTCATTTCTTTCTTTACAATTTAAATGTCTTGGCTAATAAGTCATTGTCATTTCATAATGATTTGGGTACTAATGTATAGATTTTCTTTTATTTAATTGTTAGTCTGGTTTCCTGATGGAGCCTGATCATCATAATCAAACTTTGAACATGTTTGTTTTGCAGCCAGATGACTGAAGCTCAGCTGTTTAAACAAAAGCAGATTTGAGTTGAGGCTGCAGCGACGAGGCACGATTGACTCCTACGTCTGATTTAACATTCACGTCACACACAAATAAAAGTCGATCAAGAAGAAGAAAAAAAACATTAGTGTAGCTATTTCTGTGGGCCGGGCTTGAAATGGGCATCGTTCCCAGGGGTCTCGCTCTGATTTCTCTCGCTGAGGAGCGACGCCGTCACTTTGAAGAGGAGAGGAGAGGAGAGGCTCCTCTTTCTCAAACTCCTACCTGCGGTGGAGACGTTGACTGATGGACCCGGCTCGCTCAGCAGCTCCCCCCGACGAGAAAGCATCCGCAGCTCGTACACACGATCCTGAAACCACACACACGCACACAGGGAGGATGAAGCCACACTTTGTCAACACACGGCGCTGTCTGCAATGCTAATGAAGTTCATTTGAATTCATGTAGACCCATACAGGAGAGGGAAGGGGAGATGAGACAGACATAGGGAGGGAATAAAAAAATAAAAGATGGAAGTGATGACCGTCATCTCGTCTACAAACTGAAACCACTGCAGCACAGACAGAGGGCAGAGCGACCGGCTCTTTACCTTCTGCAGACCCCTGACCAGGAAGTGGCTGCTGCTGGCGTTGATGTTCTCCTCCAGATTAAACCAGTCCTCTGCTGCGGCGGCGGAGCGGGACTGGAGGATGAAGCCTGTGATGGGCGGCTGCTGGGCATCAGGGAGGGCCCACTGCAGGATGACACCTGCTGAGCTCTGATTAGCTGACAGCGAGGCGGGGGGCTTCGGTCTGACGCTCCTCTCTGGAGGATCTAATGCGGGGAGAATCAGAGACTTTCAGTCAATCAGAGGGAACAAATTAAATCAACGCAGAACCACAAACTATTGGGACAAAGGAGGGAGAGAAGCTAATGTTAGCTCCACTGAGGAGAAAACAATTAAACTTTACATCATGTTAAATATTATTTCCTGGAGTGTTTCTTTGATCTCCACTGCAATCATTCAGCTGAAAACGCCTGGGTGGAGCTTGAGTAAGGCTACTTTTTTTTAATTTGCATAAAAAAAGTTTGTTTTTCTGCTGAAAGTCAGACTCTCTTTGGGGTTTCTGCCAGTAGTAATATCAGACTGTCGGTCATGTGATGCGAAAAAAGTGTTTCAATTGCAGTTTTGTGAAACATTCGTTTCTAAACCACCTCATCCTAAAGCTTTCTTCAGAACTGGCACATTTTTTTCCTACTTTCAATGTTATGGCTTTTACAGCTACTGAGAGAAGCTGGTTGTGTGTAAATATTTGGTTTTGGCCAACAGTAGAGAACTTGTTTCAGCTCTACAGAGACAAAAAAATGGAGCAAACCAGAAAAACTGGACTGACCCAAAGTGCGTGCAATTACGATCTCGCTGAAAGGCCCTGTGCCGAACTTGTTCTGAGACAAGACGCTGAACTGGTAGTCGGTGGCGGGAGAAAGGCCCGAAACCTGCAGGCTGGTGCCAGATGAGGCGGGAACGGGTATGGAGAACCATTCCTGCCTACCGGCGCCACCGCTCGCCGAAGTCCTCTTCACCCTGCGGAGCCGGAGAAACAGAGAGAGGAGGAGGAGGAGTGAGAACAAAACAGCAGCAGTGGCTTCTGGGAGTCAGGCTGTATGAAACATGACAGGAAAGTAGGTTTCATTAATCAATCATGCTCATCATCTGCTCGGGATTTCGTGGCAGAGACAAGCTCTGATGGATCGCCGATACTGCACAGAGTGCACGCAACTCCAATTAAGTGTGATTTTCATGTTTCTACCAGAGATGAAGCTTTTATCTGACCTTCAGGGCTTTAAGAGGAAAAAAATAATCATTAACTTATTCAGAACGACAGGAAAATATTCCAGTCAGTGTGAAAATAAAAGGAGAGCTTTGATGCAAGTGAAGTGAAGTGAAGTGAAGTGGATCGATTCTTAAAGAAAACTTCATGCAAAAGGCGTTTTTTTTCCTGTTGATTATCTGACCCTTCTCCACCTTTTTAAGACGTGTGGAAAGTGAAACAGTCAGAGAACAATATGATCCTTTTAAAGACAAAGTTTAAATGGAAGGAAATACAAAAACAAGCTACCATGAACTCTGTCCATGTCAGGTGGCATAAACAAAACATAAAAGCAGAAACTGGATCAGATTCAATGTTAAAATGAGTCTGAGCTCAACAAAACATGCTGATTGTTTTCTGTTTAAGAGCAAATATGTGTTAAAACATTCGGAAACGGTGTCTCCAGTCAGAGGCTTCTTCAGACTAGCTGTAATACGGACTGCTACAGGTCCGTATTACAGCTTTGACGTTTGTGAGGCACCTTAATTTATCTTTTGGGATTAATAAATAGAAGACAAAAAAAAACTCGAGACTGGGGTGAAGGTTCACCTTCAAGAGATTAATTTTACGCACATTAACATGTTAGAATGTCCTAGTCTAAGTCCAAACTTGAATCCAATTCAAAATTTGTAGCAAAACTAAAAAAAAAAAAACAGATTGCAATTAGAATAAAAAAGGGAAAGAAATAAGTTTTGTATAGCATTTGGCTTCTAGTCACCACAAATTTGGAACAAACTTAAATGATAAAAGAAAGAAAAAAATAAAATACAAATAATAAAAAATTACAAAAAACATCAAAAAATCCTGAAGGGACTGAAAAGATGTTCCACAATAATACTAAATTTTAAGGATTTAAAATGTGAACCGGTTTTATCAACACATTCAGGCACAACTGGCCCTTTAAGAACATTCATGATCTGGATTGGCCCAAAACAAAACTGAGTTTTATTCCTGTTCTGGTTGAGTGAAGTTCGTCTGAATCCATTTCTACTTCCATTCTGTCACATAAAACCCCAAATAAACTCCCTGAAGGTCGCGGCTGGATGATAAAAACTCTGACTCACAAAAGAAACAAGCTTATTACGCCGGCTTTTATCAGCCGCTCTCTATCGTCGCTCGCTCTCGGAGCCGAAGCATCGTAAAGCTACACTCCACTCTGCCAAGAGGTGATAGCAGATAAATGAATTCCTCATCCCGGAGATCAATAGAGCAATGCCAGGGCTGTCGATGGTCGCCATGGTTACGGCCCGAGAGGAGAGCGGGTGGCTTTACACCCACCAGACTGAAAACGTCTGCACTGATCCCCCGTCGAAGCCGGCCTCCCAGGACAGGTTGGCCCGCCTCGGCCCAGGAGAGACGGCCAGCGCGGCGGCCGCGTGGGGACTGGTTCCTGCAGCGAGAGCAGAGGAGAGGAGTTGGTGGAAACCAGCGAGCGCTCCAGATACCTGATGGAGCAGAAGGTCAGAGGTGCAGCTACTGAAGTTCTGCATTTATACATCGGAGGCAGAGCGGAGCGGAGGCGCCGGCTGGTACAGGTGGACCGAGGAGATTTTAGGACAGGAAACTGCTCATGTAATCATGATGCACCATCTCAAAAAAGAAGATAGCTGATAAAAAAAGATGGCTGTTCAGAGTGCTGGACGCAAATATACTCATAGAAAGTTTAGTGGAAAGAAAAAAGGTCGTAGTAGATCAAGTGAGCATGATATGCCATGTCAAAAAATACTTAAGACCAAAGAAGAAGACTACTGCACTGCCACTCCCCCTGGTGGTCACTCAGAGCATTGCATGCAAATATACTCATGAAAAGTTTAGTGGAAGGAAAAAAACATGCTAACGTGATCATGACGCACCATCTCAAAAATAAAAAAAAAATATATATATGTTTTTAGCATTTTCTTTTTTGGGAGGAAACTGCTGCTAAAAAAAGATAAACGTTCAGAGTGCTGGATGCAAATATACTCATGGAAAGTTTAGTGGAAGAAAAAAATGTGGTAGTAGATCACGTAATCATAATGCACCATCTCAAAAAATATTTTAAAAAAGTATTTTTTAGCATTTTGGTTTTTTTGTGGGGGAGACTGCTACTAAAAAAGATGAAAGTTCAGAGTGCTGGATGCAAATACACTCATGTAAAGTTAAGTGGAAGTAAAAAAATGTGGTTCAGAGCGCTGGATGCTGATGGAAAGTTTAGTGGAAGGAAAAAAGGTGCACAGCAGCCATGTGAGAATTGTTTAGCAAATATATTAGTTTATTTAAAAGGGGGTAAATGAAGAGTTGTTACATGGGTCTTAGTCATTTTTCCCCCTGCTTCGCTTTTTCCTTCCACCAAACTTTCTGTCAGAATACTTGCATACTGCATTTTGAACATCCAACTTCATTACCAGAAATTATGTGTGTTGGTTTCTGCCATGTTAGGATGTTTGTTGTTTATTTTACTGATCACCTGAAACATGTCGGACTCACCCAGGACAAAGACTCGTGTGCGGGTCTCTATGAACGCAGCACGGTTGGAGACGCTGCACTCCCACTCCCCCTGGTGGTCCTTCAGAAGAGGCTGCAGCAGCAAGGAGCCGTTGGGTTCGATGGAGTAAGAAACAGAACGAACTGGGTCAACCTAAAAAAAAAAAAAAAAAAACAGTACACTAATTTACACAGAACAGAAATCTTAAAATACTTTCAGGTTTCACAAAATTATGTATCTTTTGATTATGTATCACTTGACGATTTTCTGCAACTTTATGATGATTTATTACCTAAAATCCCAGAAAAACATAAATGTTGGTTGTGATTTGACAAAACGTGGCCACTTTCAAGCGAAATACAACTTTAATGGTGCCTTACAGCTTGAGTATATACATTTTATTTTTTACATATTTGTTGAATTTGTCATGTCCTGATATAATATGGGACAGATAATCTGTAAAAAGATCAATCTCCTCCACCTCCAATCAGAGCCAGGAGGCGGGTCTTAGTGCTGCCAATCAATCTTCCGTACACACGAAAAATGTGCTAGAAACAACTTGCTATTACAGGAAACCCATGCTAATTAGCATTAGCATTCTCAACAGGCTGCATTAGCTGCAGCTTAGCGAAAAAAAGGGAGTGTGGTGATTGACAGCGCTAAGTCCCGCCTCCTGACTGATTGGTTATTGAAGAAGCTGATTTTTTCACAGATTATTTGTCTCATACTGTAAAGACGCAGTGGAACATATAGAAGAATATTTTTATAAAAGTTACCTAATGCAATTTTCAGATGCTAAATACTTAAAATGATATATTTTCTGAACCTTTATGGGTTTATTACCTAAAAATCCAATAAAACACAAATTTTGGTGGTAGTGATCTGACAAAACGTGCTAAAGGAATGAATGAGATACCAGAGATGATCTCAGTTATAGCAAACAGAATAAAACAAGATAAAACTGATAAAACAATTTTAGAATATTTTCATACTTTCCCTGCAGTTGAGATGTTCAGGACAACAACTCGACTTTCGATAATTACATGTGAACTATATGGGTCAACTTAGTCCAGAGTAAATCAGAGTTAAAGTAACTCTTTTCCAGACTGGTTTCTTTCTAAATCCCTGCCTCCCCTCGTCGTCGTCCCTTTCGCTGGCGTTTCTCTGCTCTCTTCTTGGAGATAGTCTGGCTTTTATCCTGATAATGTGGCTTCTATCCAGGTGAAATGGACGATGTGGATAATAGATCACAGGGGATTGTGTGAAATCCTTTGGGCTTTGACTGGATCGCCAAAGGCGAGTGTGTGAAATGACTGAGCTGCGTGTTGCTGTAGGGAACATTTCATCTCCAACACTCCAAACCTCCTAGTCATTTCCTCGGCCGCAGCAGGGAAACTCTGGGAGGATTTAGAAACCAGTTTATTAAACCTTCAACGACGCTTTGGAGAGACGAGGAGATGACGATTTAGACAAATGATATTTAAACACACAACGCCGAAATGTTACTGATCTAAGAGCTACAATGGATGGATGGATGGATGAGTGTGAAGCGGTCATCTATTCCAAGTCTTCTGGTTCTTCTGGACTGTCTCCAGTAACCTCCGGCCCGTTCCCTCCAAGTCCGGGTCGCTCTCGACTTCGGGTTGAAATGTCAGAACGTGACGTTGGAATGGAGCAGGAGTCGGGCCTATGGATTAGGATTGGGCTGCAGTAATCCAGGTTCTGCTCTGGTTTGTTATGGTGAAGAGCGACCCGAGTCCGAAAGATAAGCTCCTGATGTAGCGATCCGGTTCTGACCGTCATGTGCGGCCATGAAGTTTGGATCCTGGTTATCTCTGGTACTGCCAGAGATATTGCTGTCATTACTTTCTTAATCTGACAGGAACATAAAACCTTTTCTGTGGATAATCAGCAATGGTCTATTAATATGGCTGCCAGGGAAGAGTTGGACTCACAATGCATTTCCTGCCCAATTTAATGCTTTAATTATCAGTTCTTAGGCTTTCGGTAACATTTCTTTGTTTCATAGAGAGACAAGCAGCTCTGGTTAAAGAAAAAAATGCAAGTTTTCATTTAGAATATTTTTATTTGCGTCAGGTTTACCTTGCTCCAGGTGGCTGCTGCGGCTGCGTTTCCTTGACAGGGGATGAGCAGCGTCCTGCCGGCATCCCGCCTGTATTCCTCGGCTGGAGTGATGCTGAATGACGGGGGGTCCTGCCAAACGTCAAAGCAGAAAGCTGAATCAAGGACATCGCAGCAAAGCAAAACAAGGGATTTCCAGACTGGATTACCGCCGCCTTGGACTAGATTATCTTAATAACAAGAGGATTAGCCACACAATTAACTCCCCCGCTAAGCGACATCGTTGTAGTCGGGCCAAGTTGACTTCCATTAATGTGGGAGGGTCTCAAAAGGTCGGCGGGAAAAGGTCAAGCAAATGTTTCTTCTCAGTACAAAGTGAGAAAAGTCATCATGCTGGATTTTAATAGAGATTTAATGTCGAATAAGTTTAAAAACACTAATTCAAACACAAAGACGTAAACAGTAGTAACTATACACATGTTTTATACTAATAAAACTCATGTCCATATTTCCTCTAGTTACCATAGCAACTAATTAGCATAAACTACCACAACATAACTGCCCAACATAACTGCCCAACTGAAAGCACAGAACTGATCTGAGGAAGCAGCCGAGAGACTCAAAGTTACTCTGGAGGAGCTGCAATGAAACTTTTCATGCGTTAGTTAGAATGGCCTAGTCAAAGGCCAGCCAGTATTTCAGGTAAGAAAATGTTTTCTTTACTTCACAATTTTACACAAGTTTGTTTGGGTCAGTCGATTTCAGTCCCAATAAAATATATTACAGTTTGAGGTTATGATGTAACAACATGTCATCGTAACCTCAGATTTTATGGCAGCAATATTTGAACATTTTAATATTTCATCACAGAGAAATAAATCAATAAATGTGAAAAAGTTTGATGAACGTGCGGCCAAATGATGAGCAAATACTAAACGAGATAGATTAATGACATCTCATTTCATTTCATATGTACTAAGGTATTTGGATAACACTTTATTTGAAGGGGTGTGACATTACACTGCCATAAACATGATGTAGCACCTGTTATAAACATGAAGGAGTCTTTATAAATGTGTCATTAAGTGTAATTTAGTAAATAACACTTTTAATGAAAAGTTGCACTACAAAGTTCCATTAAAAGTGTCAAGTTTGCATTATTTGGTAAGTAATGACACTTTTAACGCAGAGTTCTATGAAAACATACATTAAAAGTGTCATTATTTACTGACTGACACTTCATAACAGGTATTATAACATGTTTGTCACAGTCTTATGCACACCTCTTCAAATAAAGTGTCACCCATATTTGCGGGGACCAAAGGATACTTGGTAAAATTTGTCATTTTTGCAGGCTTTATAAACTTGATTGCTGGTGAAATGAGATTCGGCTCTCGTTAAGCGTGACCTTTCAGCAGGTGACCCATGTGTTTGTACCAACCTGCAGAACCACCCTGGTGGGTCCAGACGGCCCCATGGTGCCGTAGCTGTTGTATGGAGTACAGCTGTAGCTGCCCGCTGCGTCCTCATTGACCGTCGCCATCACCAAAGAGCCATCAGCTTTCTGAGTCCATCCTGGATACTGAAGGAAAGGCGCACAACTTCACTTTGTATTTCTTTAGTCCTGCCTCCACATTTCAGGCGCAACATCTAGAACATCTAAATTATCTAGAGCATTTTCATTTTGGGCCAAATCAAGATCATGAATGCTCTTAAAGGGCCAGAAGTGCCAGAATGCATTGATAAAACCTATTAACAAACTGTTAAAATATTAATAAATATTAATGAATCCATCCATCCATTTTCTAACACCCTTGTCCCTTAAAGGGGTCAGGAGGGTTGCTGGTTCCTCTCCAGCTGACGTTCTGGGTGAGAGGCGGGTCACCCTGGACAGGTCACCAGTCTGTCACAGGGCAACACAGAGACACAGGACAAACAACCATGCACACACACTCTCACACACCTAGGGACAATTTGGAGAGGGCAATTAACCTGACAGTCATATTTTTGGACTGTGTGAGGAAACCGGAGAACCCGGAGAAAACCCACCAGGCACAGGGAGAACATGGAGACTCCATGCAGAAAGACCGGGAAT
>CAEGAF010167264.1:0-18729 GCA_903067075.1 Micropoecilia bifurca | reverse complement strand
ATTATTAGACATCCATATTTGTAATGAACGGAACAAATCATGTTCCGTTCAATACCGGACGGGTGGCAACATAACTGTGGCGTCTATTCTATGCGCCTTATAATGAGGTGCGCCTTATATATGAACAAAGTTTTAAAATAGGCCGTTCATTGAAGGTGCGCCTTATAATCCGGTGCGCCTTATAGTGCGGAAAATACGGTAAATGTTTCTGAGTAGAAGTCAGTTTTAAGTTTAAAAGTGAACACTAAATAATATTTTGAAGACAAAAATGATGACCAAGCTTTGTGTTACAGTAAAGAGCTGTTTGCACAACTGAGAGAAAACAACAGGCAAAGTATAAACTTTTCTTTCCTTGCTTCTTTTCATGGCTGCTTTTTTTCCCTCAAGCTTGGCTGCAGTTTATTGATGAGCCAATAGGTTGGGTATGTGCTGATGAGCACTATGGCTGGACCCGAGCAAAGCAGTGGAAGCAAATGATCTGCATGGAAGAGCTTCTTGACATGTTTTAGGTTGTAGACTGCAGTGTAATAAAGTTGTTTGTTGCAGAGATGTTCAAAGTTTCCATGCAGTTGCATAAAATGTCACAAACGTAATGCGTTGATTTCTATGACTCCAATCGGCTATCATGAAGAAATGCTTTAAAATGTGTTTTCTGTGGTGTTTTTGTTGCAGGTTACATCCTGAGCCTGGTGCTTCTGACTCTGCCTCGTCAGCACCTGGTTAAGCTCTACTTGTATGTTCTGACGGCCCTGCTGCTTTTTGCTGGTCACCAAGTTTCCAGGTATAAAGACTCACAAACCATCGTGTTCTCTCAACACGAAGAGAGAACATCAAATTAGTAGTGATGTATTTCTCTTTAAGAATTACTAGTATACCCAGTTCAGACATCATTCTTGACAGAAAGAGGTTTAAAGCCTAAAATAATAAAAGGGATAAACTTTGTTGTCCTACATTAAGCCTTCCTGAGATCTGTTGAAAGTTTTGCTTTCCCCTTTTCTGTACTGGTTGTCTCAAACGTTGAGGCCATGGATCCACTTTAATTTTATAGAATCACTAATAGGTTTTGTATACTCAACCGATAGTTGTGTCCAAAAATGGTCACAGTGTTGATTTGATCTTGAGATGAAAAGTGTGGGAGCCATTGATCTGTACAGCGAGGTGCAGAAAGCAAAGCAGACCTGCAACCCACTCTGCATGCAAGAGCTGCTGCTGCTACCACAACACTTCTAGGAAAGAGATTCTATGCTCTACCTTTTTGTTTTTTTGCAGCAGGAAGAAGTTTGTCAAGAAGCTTTTTTTCGTCTCGCTGCTGTTTTGCTCTGACTCATGCTTCAGCAAGCAGCTAAATCGCAGACTCGCGCTGAGGAACTAGTATGAAATTCAGCGCTTTAAGAAAACAAACCTTGGACTGATTACTGAAAATGTTTAACAAAGGCCGTTGTTTTAATTGTTGAAATCTGTGACGTCAGATTTATGCTGCCATTTGAACATATGAACAACACAGTTTCTTCTGGGTCAAATGCAACAAGTTTATAATGATGGGAGTTTAAATAAAAACAAAAAAATTGTCTTAAACATGACCTATGCCACTGTTGTAGCTGGTAACAAGTGTGGGTTTCAGGTTCTTATTTGTGTAAAGATTATCTGAGGTGCTACTAAACTGTAAATTGGTGTTATATAACAGCTCTGTGCTCATCTTTTCCTCTCTTTTGTCAGGGATTATGTTCGCAGTGAACTGGATTCAGGCTATGAAGGACCCGTCTACCTGGAACCGCTTTCCATGAACAGATTCACCACTGCACTCATAGGTATAATATTACACACACACACACACACACACATACACACACACAGTATATGTCAAGAGTTTGTTGATTTGTTTGTCAGAATTAAGACTGAAAAATAATTTAGCTCTTTTTTTTCCCCCATCTCTTAATATTTTCCTGCAAAAACTGTATTGTCCATAAGACACCATATCTATCTAAAATGTCATTGCTGTTTTTAACTTGTTTTTGTCATGTACATAAAATTATGAGCAGTTGCCAATGCCAGTTCAATTTGACAAAAAGCCTTCAGGTTTCTGCTGAGAGCAGAAGAGAAAGAGGGATTCAATTCTTCCATGTCACATTGAGTTGACACATGTACCCAAATTAACGAAATGGTGATTTTATCAGAAGTACTGCAATAAATCAGACAGAAAACAGGGATCACTGGATGATGAGTGTAGAAAACATGTGTACTCAAATAGCGTATGTGGAAAACCTTTGGCAAGCAGAGTGGGAAAACGTTTCTGTTTCAAGATGTCGGATGCTCCTGGTCTGTTGCCACAGGAGACTAAATGCTAAAATTCAGCAAAAAGCTGCTTCAGCACATTTGTTTAATATTTTATACTCTTTATTCAACCACAGTGTTGCAGTTTTATAACATTGTTTAAATTCTTAAACCTAACCAATTTGTTGTTTTTGATTGGGATCTGCAGGATATATGTCACAATAAAGAGAAACGTTTTAAAATCTATTATGATTTTTTTTTCTTTTTAATTTTGCATAACAGAAATCAGGCATTTTTACAAGGGTGTGTATTCTTGTTTTAGATCCGTTGTAGGAAGAAAAGCTGTTCTAAGAGAACTTATACTGTTTAATTTTATCTCTGGGAATTAATTATTTACTCCTACAAAATATTGATGTGTACAGTTTAGTGTTTAATTTGCTATTTTATTACTTTTCTTTTGAAATGTAGTGCTGTCTTAAAAACATTTATTTTTACTGAATTGATGTTAAAGTTCTCTGTACTGTAAACTATACTTTTAAGCTGGTTGCTGGTAAAATTATGCTAGCTACCACATATAGCAGGTTTCATGTAAATTTGTTAAAGTGCAAAATGTTGCAGTATTTCTGCCTTGTCACTCCTTGGTTGCAAGTGTAAAGAAATGGCGTCTCCTTCGTTATAACTAGACCTCGTGAAG
Organism: Micropoecilia bifurca; assembly: GCA_903067075.1. Taxonomy (NCBI): domain Eukaryota; kingdom Metazoa; phylum Chordata; class Actinopteri; order Cyprinodontiformes; family Poeciliidae; genus Micropoecilia; species Micropoecilia bifurca. The sequence continues at coordinate 15,764 of CAEGAF010167264.1, read as the reverse complement.
TTCTGTTCTCACAGAAAAAGCCTGAAAAGGCAAAAATAACTGCTATAAAGGCAAAATGTACAAGAGGGGAAATAAATTAATTTTTCTCTACTTACAACTTTTGTTTTATTAATAACTTATTCTTACCGATCTGGGACTGATAAATGTTCTAAAGAATGACTGGTCAATTCTCAAAAACACTAAAAGTTTAGTGTTTTTTGTGTAGTTGTGTCCATGTTTTACATTTCAGTCCATTTGTCTTTCAGGTCAGCTTGTGGTTTGCACTCTGTGTTCCTGTGTGATGCAGACCAAGAGGATCTGGCTTTTCTCTGCACACCTCCTGCCACTGGTGGCCAGGCTGTGTCTGGTTCCTCTGGAGACTATCGTCTTCATCAATAGATTTTCAATGATCTTCACAGGCCTGGAGGTCATTTACTTCCTAGCTTCTAATTTACTGGTACCATATAACCTGGCCAAGACTGCCTACAGGGAACTCGCTCAGGTAATAAATTACTAATGTGGCCTTACGTTGGAATATTCCCATGTTTTCCCCATGCAGCTTTAGGTTCTGGATTGTCTCTTCTTTCCCAAGATGAATAATACTCCTAATTATCGTCTTCTCTCCTCCTGGTTTTCTGTTCTTCTGTGTCCCAGGTGGTAGAGGTGTACGGGTTGCTAGCTTTAGGGATGTCCCTGTGGAACCAGCTGGTTCTTCCAGTTCTCTTTATGTGTTTCTGGCTCGTGCTGTTCGCTCTTCAGATCTACACCTACTTCAGCACCAGAGACCAGCCTACCTCGAGGGAGAGGCTTCTCTTTCTCTTTCTTACAAGGTAAGAACACAGTACCTTGTGTCAAACTGTGTAGGCCTTCCTGGGTGAGACTCATCCTTTAAACTCTGTTTGCTCCTATGTATGAGGAAAGATCAAATTTGGCTGTAGCTTGGCACCTATAAGGTGCTGGATCAGGAATATTCTTGTGGGTTTATCTGAAGCTTGTTGGTCATAGAAGTGAGCAATTTTTAAAAAATTTTTTTATTAATATTCATTGTTGCTCTCATACCACCAGCGGTATGAGAGCATTGGTATGAGAGCAATGGTATGAGAGCAACAAAAAAAAAAAATCCCATTTTTTTCACAATAAATTGGGATTTATTGTGAAAAGAATAAATCAAAAATTCTGAAGAAATTTATCATAATACATGAAAACAATAGGGTAAATGCCTACTCTTAGTTGGTCATACTTCTTTTATATGGCTGTTTATCTTTGCCTCATCTAATTTCATTTTAAACACATCACTTGTACTGAAAATTGATAACTTTGAGCCTTCAGTCAGTTACTATTTCCACACTAAAAGTGTTGTCACAGTGACCTGGCTGTGCCCAGTATGGTACATTTACTGCTTTGAAACGGTATATTCATTCAAATTTACTTAGTCATTGGCAGCATTGTGTTTATTGCAAAATAACTGTTCTAGGTCAGGAAAATGAAAGAAAAAAGTGCACAACGCAAACATTAATGCTCAAGCTGAAAAGGATTCAAATCCAGTTATCTGCCACTTTCCTGTCGCATCTCTATCTCCTAAACATTATGTGACATAAATACAGTTTATAGACACCATGTGATTTTCTGCTACATCATTTACAGTTTCTCTAAACTCTCCCTTTTTGTCCTTTCTTCTTCTCCATCCACGTGTTTAGTGTTGCAGAATGTTGTAGTACGCCGTACTCTCTGCTGGGTCTGGTTTTCACCGTCTCATTTATCGCGCTGGGAGTTCTCACGCTCTGCAAGTTCTACTTGCAGGGCTACAGAGCCTTCGTCAATGACAACGCCATGCACAGGTGAGTGCTTGTTTATTATTTGCTTGTTTATTTGAGGCTGTATATCGAAATAGTTCCCAAATTTCAACTTTATCTGTCTCCCACATGTGCAGAGGGATGACTGAAGGCATAACGCTGCTTATCCTGGCTGTGCAAACCGGCTTGATAGAGCTGCAGGTCATCCACCGAGCCTTCCTCCTCTCCATCATCCTCTTCATTGTTGTTGCTTCCATTCTGCAGTCCATGCTGGAGATCGCTGACCCCATCGTTTTGGCTCTGGGAGCCTCCAGAGACAAGTAGGTCAAACTCCTAATGCACTTTTTTTTGTTTGTTTTGTTTTTAGAAATGTAGAAGCCATTTAGTTGTATTCCATTTATGAGTTCTAATTGTGCTTTTTCTGTTTGTAGGAGTTTGTGGAAACACTTCCGCGCAGTATCTCTTTGCCTCTTCCTGCTCATCTTTCCAGCTTACATGTCATATATGATCTGTCAGTTCTTCCACATGGACTTCTGGCTCCTCATCATCATCTCCTCATCAATCCTTACCTCACTTCAGGTACATCATAAACACTGATATTAAAAAGACTTACTTTATTAAACCAATAAGTTCTCATAGCTGCATTTAGAAAGTAATATTCTAATATTACCAAACATGAAAGATTGTTTACATGTCTTTGTAATGAAGTTTTTAAATTTTTTGTAGTTCTTAAACGCAAGTAAATAGCCCTACTTTTACCTCGGGGAACTTTAAAAACCTTGTTCTGATCCTGTTAGTTGATTTACTCTAAAGTGGTTCTTCTTTCACCGCCAGGTTCTCGGTACGCTGCTGATCTATGTTCTCTTCATGGTGGAGGAGTTTCGTAAAGCTCCAGTGGAAAACATGGATGAGGTCATTTACTGTGTCAATGGGACCTATAGATTGCTGGAGTTTCTGGTAAATGTTTCCACAAAACTTATCACTTATGAGATGTACTTTGGTGCATAATTGTGAATGATCTTAATTCTTTATTTTCTGTTTGAAAATGAAGAAGAAGTCAGTGAACATGTATAAATTTTTTTTCAATTTTCATCCTTAGTAGAAAACGATAAACACTCAAAATCAGTGGAGGTTTTTTTTTCTTGCTCATTAACTTGTGTGTCGCAGGTCGCAGTGTGTGTGGTGTGCTATGGCATATCAGAGACTGTGTTTGGCGAGTGGAGTGTGATGGGCAGCACCATTATTCTGGTCCACTCCTACTATAATGTTTGGCTCCGAGCCCAGCTGGGCTGGCAGAGCTTCCTGCTCAGGAGAGACGCTGTAAACAAGATCAAAAGCCTCCCAACTGCAACCGATGCGCAGCTGGAGCAGTACAACGACATCTGTGCCATCTGCTTCCAGGTACGCAGAGGCTTCACTGTGTATAAAGAACTGGCTTTTGTTTTTATCCTTTGTATGATTAAACTTATCATTCATTGATTTGACTTATTTAGTAAGATATTTAGAGTTTGTGTTCTTATGCTTTTAACTCAGTGGTTCTTAACCTGGGTTCGGTCGAACCTCAGGGGTTCGGCGGAGCCTCTGCTGCCGCAGAGGTAAAGACACACTTGTGTAAAGTCGTGATGACGCCATGCTTTGCCATAACTTGTTGCAGAGGATCACGTTACATTGCTTAGCCAATCAGAGCTGCGGAGGAGCAAATTCTGTAGTCTAAATCTGCTCCTTAGTCGCATCTTTTTGGGGTTCCTACTGCTTCTAGTGGTGTGGGGTGGTAACACAGCTAATAGGATTACATCATTAAATTATTAAATCAGAATACCGCAAACTATTTTGTGTATCAGCGGGAGGGAGAGGGGGACAGTAAGAAGGGTTTGGTGAATGCACATATGAAGCTGGGGGGTTCGGTACCTCAAAAAAGGTTAAGAACCACTGTGTTAACTAGAGGAGCAGCAACTGCAGTTTACTGGCTTATCACTATTTAAAAAGCCTGACCTGCCGATTCTGATTTTGGCCAATGTCGATTTATTTTACTTTCTTTTTTCCCCCTTTTTTTTATGTCTGAAATGAGAAAAAGAGGACAGTGGTCGATTTCTAGACCTTTGCTGAGGTAGAAAAGATCTGTGGATAAAATTGGCTTCACATGTGGCCAATCAGCAATCTCTCAAAATTAAGCAAAAATCAGGGCTGATTTGTGAGCTGGCTGATTTATCGGTACAGCACTACTTTTAACCTAGAAAATTACTTTTATTACATTTGTAAGCTTGGTTTTTTCATAGTTCATGCTTTTAAAAAAATCTAACTTGTTTTTCCTGATTTTACATCAACATTGACAGGAAGTTACTTATGTTGGGTATATTTTCTACCACACTTAAATCCTTTTTCTTCTTTTATCATATTGCTTCCAAGATTCACATTATTTATGTAAAGATTTATAGGTTTTTGCTTGGTATTAAGTTGTCTTTATGTCCTATTCTTTTCCAGAGAAAGCCTACATGAGCAGGAATGAATGTAAATCTTAATTCTTTGCTCCTTCCAGGACATGAGCAGTGCTGTGATCACTCCTTGCAGCCATTTCTTCCACGCTGGCTGTCTGAAGAAGTGGCTGTACGTCCAGGAGACTTGTCCTCTTTGTCACGCGCAGCTTAAGAGCCAATCAGCTGCCAGCGGAGTCCCCAGCCAAGACGCCGTCGCAGCCGGTCCGATCCCTGCTGGACAGGACGGAGTCGCTGCTGGCGATGAGAAGGAGGATTCTCCTTCTGATGATGTGACAGATGAGAGAGGTGATTGGACCTCCTCTGCCTCCTGCATGCACTCTGCTCCTCTGCACTTCGTCAGGCCATCCTCTTCCTCACCTCTGACTGATTCCATGGAGAACCAGTCGGAAACAGATCATCCATCTACATCCTCCTGTTCTACCTCTGACACGCCTGACAGACCAGCTAATCTTCGATTTCGCTCCCACGCGGTTTCCCCCTCCATTCGACACTCCGCCTCCTCCCCACAGATACTGACCCCTGTTGACCTCCAGGAGATCCACTAATTAAATATGGCCGCCCCGAACAGCCCAGCTGCCATTGTCAGGAAGTTTCTCCTCCTTCATGCTCATCCAGAACTCCATCATCGCACACATGAAACATACACGCATGCACTTAGCAGCAGCATCCCCACACTCCGCTTCCTTCATTGTTCCCTGAAATCCAACTTCCTCATATCCAGGGTTCCTACAGTTTGAATGAATAAGATTTTAGTTTACAGTTTTTCACTTTATAAGTAGTATCTATATAAAAGTGACAAGAAGGGTTTTGGAAAATATTATTTCCAGGCTTTAATCCTAACTAATAAAGCTGGCCCAAAAAGAGTCTTAGTTTACTTCCCCTTGACACGATTTTACACATCAGTTATTTCTTCATCTACCACAAGTTGGAAATGTAAATATGTTGGAAATATGGGCATGTATGCAAATATAATCTAAATGTTACTTAGATAATAGGGCAGATACAGGGTGTTTATTAAGAAAACACCAGAGGAAACGTTCACTTCTATTCTATTTAGTTCCTAACTTCCATTATTTGGTTGCAGTTTATTTAAAGTTGTTCCACTGTAGAAACATTTGATGTAAACTTAGACTGAAGTAGTTTACTAGTATCAGAAATGGGTGACACTGACTTAAATGAAAATGATATTTTGATATTTAGGGGTATTTTTCTCACAGCACTCTTAAAACTGATGGTAAACGAAAGTATTTAAAGTTGTTTTGGCAAAAGTGTTGTTGATGCATACAGTCAGGAGCCCAAAAACAAAAACGCTACTGTAGACTTGCCTATAATTCAATGCATTTCTATAGAACAATACTTCCTTTAAGTTGTGCTTTTGTACTGCTACACATCGCGCAATATTTTCATTCAAATATATTTTTAAATATGTAGATATATATTGATGTCCCTCACTAATTTATACATTAAAAATAGGACGAAGATCAAATTTAAAAAAGAATGAACTTCTGAACTACAAACTGCCTAGGAACCCTGCATATCTGATTCTGAGAGGAAGATGAACTCAGTTTATAAACCTGTATTCATTATTCAGATCTTAAAATATAAATGCCAGTTTAGATATATTTTAACAAAATTTTCATACTTTATCTTGAAACTGTTACCTTAATTTCTCCCCTTTATCTCATGCTGGGAGTATTTTTTTACTTCATTTTTTCAAGAGTGTTGCAGTGATCCATCTCAGAAATAGTTTCAGCTTCTGCATCCTGTTTACAAAATGTGAAATCCATTAGTATAATAAGTTTTCTGTATTTAATTTCTTCATCAGCAAAATCGTACTGTTGGACTTCCTCACAGTCGTCACATTGTCTGGTTTCGTCCTCCCTGCCTTCCTCTCATCGCCGTACATGTTGGGTTTATCTAATGTCCTTTACGTGCCATGACATGTAGACGTGATCAGAGGCCGAGACAGACAGCTACGAATGACAATGGATAACTTACGGTTACATTTTAAACTGTGACAGTCTTAACATTTCATAAACAAGTTTTTTTTTTCTTCTTTTCTTTCTGTGACATTTTTTTAACGTCTGAGAGACGGTGGCTGTGAGTATTGGTAGAAACAAAGAATTAACAGATACTGAATGTCGTTTCTTGAGGCCGTCACATGAACCCGAAGCCTGGTGCTAAGCAGAGGACGTGTGATGTGGTCCAGCCGTTTGTTTCCATGTGAACTAATCAGTGGTTTCACATGGGATGTCGAATTAATTTTGTACGTCAGAGCTTTTGCTACACCTCTTCAATATTTGAATCAAATTTGTATGGCTGGTCCCTGCAAAGAGCATCTCTGTTCCTCTTCGCCAAAGTTTTGCATCCCTGATAGTATTATTATTATTATTATTAAGGTCAATTTTACATCATATTATTGGACAGTGCAATGCACCGTGAGATGGAGAAAAGTAGGAAGTAAATATTTTTGACATTTCAGAGTAATTACAGTGCCTTGCAAAAGTGTTCATACAGCTTGATATCCCCCCCACATTCTGTCATCTTCCAACCTCTTTGATGTATTTCATTGGGATTTTATGCAATAGATCAACACCAACTAGAACACTTCAGAAGTATATCTAAGTCTTGCATCTATTCAGTTCCATCTATTCAGCTGAAGGTGGAAAGACCTCCACCTTCAGCTGCAGGTATTTCTGGGTAATGTCTCCAGCAGCTCTGCTCATCTACAGACTGACATTTCTGCCCCACTCTTGTTTGCAACAGTGATTTTCAGCTCTTTCCATAGAATACCAATTGGATTTATCTCCGGCTGAATGTCTAAGATTATTGTTATGCTGGAAGGTGAACCTTTTGCTCCAGACTTGTGCAGCAGTTGCCAGGTTTTCTGCTGGGTCATACCGTCTTTGCCTCCATCCATCATTTAATTAATTCTCACCATCTTTCCCGTTTCTGCTAATGAAATGTATCCTTATACTGCTAACACAGTGTGTTGCCATGGGGATGGTTTGCTTTGGGTGATATTAAGTTACATTTCCACCTTATGTTGCCTTTTGCATCTAGGCCAAAAAATATATTTTGTTTTCATCTGACTGGAGCTCTATTTTCAATTCCTGTTATAGCCTCATATGTAGGAGGATCTGTTTATGGCAACAGAGTAAAGGGGTTACATACAACTGCACACTTTTCCATATGTAAAACATGGGAAAATTAGTTTATGATTTTTCTTCCACTTAACAGCTTTCTGTTGGTTTGTTGTGCAAAATCCCAATAAAATCCCTCAAAGTTTCTGGTTGCAATGTGAACGGGGATAAATGAGCAAACGTTTTTGGGGTGTGAATACTTCAACTGCAAGGCAGTCGGTCCACATAGCTGACATGGGGCCTCCTGCTTTTATTCACTTTAAAGCTCAGCTGATGAAACATGCTTTACCTGACAGGCTAATGAGAGCTGAAACCTGCTGCTAGCAGGAACCAATGCAGCTCAGTCACTCCATGAGAGGTTAGTACCAGCAAACTAAACCATTTAAGTTCTTTATCTTGTCCACCAGCCCTTATTTGTGCTCAAGCAAACACTCTAGTTGGCTCTGGAGCTTGGAAGATAAATGTGTAATGAAGGGTGTTTGACTAAAATACTAAAGGTTTAGGGATTCTGATGCACGCTTATATGTAGAGCTTGCACGCTGCCACAGAACTTGTTTTTGTCTTCAGTGTTTCTAACCTTATTACTGACTTTTTTCAATCGTTTTCTTTTCCTCCCCTTTTATATTTTTGGTTGTATTTGCACTAATCTCATTTATACTAGCAATGCTCTAAAGCTGTCCTGTTGCTGTCAGCTATCAAAAGCCCTCTTGTCGTTTGTGTACGAGGAAAACAGCCCAATCTGTGTGTGTAATGTATAGAAATGTTGCTCTGTTTGACGGTATCCGTATCGTTTATATGACCAGTGCTCGGTTTCCTCCTGGCTTCCTTGTTGGTTTGCTCAGAAGCTGTGAGGAAAGCAAACCCGTCTGGTGTGAGAAACCAGTCAGTGTTACTGCATCACCTGTGATCATGACGCGTCCTCAGGCTGAAGTGATCGCTCCAGTGTCCTCTACTGGTAAGGAGTGGGATCAGCATGATGCTGACAAACAGGAGATCTGGTACTTAACCTTTGACAGTATTGCTTATTACCACGATTTCTTAAGGTTCTTGTTACTCTGACTTTATTTTTTGACTGTACGAAGCATTGCTTACATGGCTGAAAATGAATACATGATCATTGTAGGATCAGACCTTTGCAATGCCGGATCTTTTTGTTTTATTTTTTAAGGGATACGATGTTGACTGATGTATTGTGTGCATCTTTCTCTGAAAGGTGGACCTATGGACTGTCTTTGTTTCTTTAGTCTTGATTTATAAATGAAGCCCCTTCAATGGCTACGCAGATTTGTTGTGCATTGCAAGGTTTTGGAGACTATCATGCAGAAGAATCACCTGCATGATACAATGTTTGAAGGTGAAAATTGTCATTGGCAGCTGTATTTGAATCTGCATTGCAGTATTAAATGCTAACTAGCAGAAACGTTTGTCAGCTTTCGGTTCAGTGTATATTTGCACAATTCTTCTTTTTATGCCAAACAGTGCTAAAAGTAGCAGTTTGTTGGTTGAAAATCAAATGAAAAATATTGTAAAATGAATATCTAGCTCCAGTTTTTGTCTAAATTCTTCCCTCAGTGACTGTTCACTGTGGTTATTAAAATTCAGATACTCTTAAAGGGCCGGTATTACAGTGCATTATTTGCAGCTCCATTTCAGCTGCAGGATAAACTTCAGATTAAATGTGCCAACATTTCAACTTCAGCAGATTCAATTTGTGTTGGTGTAAAAAGAACACATTTCTAAAAGTCTGACCTTTCTGATTTCTTTAACACTATTTTAAGAGCATGTAGATTTAAAGATGTTCCCTCATGTTGTGCCTGATTATCTAAGATTTTCAGAGTATCAATAATCAGAGAAACAATAGTGTTGCCTTCTAACGCTGTGTTCACACTGCAGCCTGAAGTGACCCAATTCAGATTTTTTTTTTTGTCGTAATGACCTGTATCCGATCTTTTCATGGCAGTGTGAACAGCTCAGGTCAGATTCTTTTTCGAATGTGACCCACATCCGATACGTATCCAATTCAAATGCGACCATAACGTCCTGGCCGCAGTCATCCGAACTGAACGTCACTGATTCTCAATAAATCTCACTATTCTGCGTCCTGATACGAGCAAGCGGGAAGAAAAACAACAACCATGACGGACAATATGAGGATTAAGTTGTTAATATGTTGCTCCGGCTGGACAACAACTTCAAATGTGAAAGCTAAGCTCCACCGTTAACCTCCATGTTTACTTCCGCAAACACTGAGCTCTTCTTCTTCTATGGCGGTTGGCAGAACACTGAGAACACTGTCGCTATTGCGCCCTCTAGTGCACATGCGGGACACTGTCAGGTCGTTTGTCAGTTCACACTGCAGAACAGATACAGGTCACATTTACTGGCAGTGTGAACGGGCCCGGCAAAAAAAATCGGATTTGAGTCACTTCAGGCTGCAGTGTGAACGCTCCTTTAAGTTTCTTGAAGCTAAGATTATGTCTGAAATGGAAGTAAAAGAAGCATATGCAAATATGGAAATTGGATCTATGGCTGAAACAAGCATGCTGTTAAATTTAGTGAATGCATTTTTGACACAGCTGCTCAATGCTAATACCTCAAAGTGAAGAATGATGTTTTCTTGCTCTAACTGAGCCTTCCTTTGCATTTCTTTTTTATTTTGTCTGGTTAGTTTCATAACTTACAGATAGGACCTGCTCTGTAAAACCTGGCTCTTGTGTTGAATTAAAAATGTCCCACAGCTGGTTTTCAGACTGGATGCCTGGTGTTGCCTTGGTTATTTTACAGAAACTGAATGTCAAAATAAACGATTCTCTGCAAAACATTCTGCTCTTTACTGCTTTGATTTAATATATTAAATAGTTTAGTTTGCTTGAATTTGAATATCTTTACTTTGACGATACTAAATCAAATTACCTCCTGAGCATGCAATCATGTTCCCCAGAATTACCTCGGTGCTTAACCTTAAGCAGAGACTGGTATGTGCTTTAAATTGTCGGCCCAAGTAAAAAAGAAGAGGAATACTACGAATCACTTGAGGTGTAACTGAGGCAGCTGCAAAGATCTATAGCTCAGGTGGGCAAACCTGTTGACAGAAGCTTTACAACATCCTAAGCAAAGGATGAGAGAAAGAAGTTGAGAGAAAATTTGAAATGTGCTCAGATGCTCTCAATTCACCTCTGATTAATATTTGTAAAAAATAAAAAAAAAGTCCAGACATTAGTCCTTTCACTACACAATTATGCACTAGTTTGTCTTGGGCTATCAAACAAAATGACTAAATACATAAAATAAACTGACAAACATTTGATGCAGTTAAAGAATGGTAAGAAATGTTGCAAGGTGTTGTCATTTAACATTGTATTCCAACTTGATCAAAAATTAGTGATTCAAAGCAACATGGTTCCATTTTACGGAAGAGGATTAGGGCCACCAAAAAAAACCCAAAAAAACTCAGAATTCTGACTTTAAAGTCAGAAAGTCAGAATTCTGAAATTAAAGTCAGAATTCTGACTTTAAAGTCAGATTTATTATTATTATTTTCGGTGGCCCTAATCCTCTTCCGTATTAAAGTCAGAAAGTCAGAATTCTGACTTTAAAGTAAAAAAGTAATAATTTTGACTTTAATCTCAGAATTCTGAATTTAAAGTCAGAAATCTGAGTTTAAAGTCAGAATTCTGAGTTTAAAGTCAGAATTCTGAGATTAAAGTCAGAATTCTTTTTTTCGGTGGCCTTGATCCTCTTCCGTACTTTAAAGTCAGAATTCTGACTTTAATCTCAGAATTCTGACTTTAATCTCAGAATTCTGACTTTAATCTTAGAATTCTGACTTTAAATTCAGAATTATTATATATTTTTTTTCGGTGCCCCTAATCCTCTTCCGTGCCATTTGTACGGTATGATCATCAGATAAAACTCGTCACCTACTGAACCTAGAAAGCGCCGTTTTCTCTGAACAATTACACACTGGACTTGTTATTGCACTAACCAGCCACACGGTGGTGCTGTTGCGTCACATTTATGCTGACCGAGCACAAACTCCTGGGACGAACAACAGCCGAAGCGACGCGAACATGCCGAGGACCAGCTGAGTCAAAGCTGTGACAATCACAGATTTATCATTTTCCTATGCATATTTTTGGCAGCATTTCTTTATAACTGTGAATAAGAGCGATGTATTGGATTGGATGTAATTGGATTAACCATGTTTTGATTTTTTATTTAAAAATTTCTCTCACAATACCTTGGAAGGTATCATGCACGTTTTGTAAGCAATTAATCATTACAAATTGTCTAATAATATAAATAATAAAATGTATTTTAAATGCATTTTTTAAAAGCCAGGGTAAAGAATGTGTTATGTGCAAAATTTACAGAGTAATTCATGCCGTTTATTTAAGATCAAATTTATCTGCAGTTGATTTGAGAGTCAGAAAAAATATTTTTCTCTTTTAGGAATTTATGTCAAAGCCATAATTATGCCCCACATATTTTATCTCCCTCCAATTGTATGGATTTCTGTGTGCCACTACCCTCTGTGTGTCACTTCATAAGCAGAACCAGAGCATAAAAGACTCTGTCTCCTCCTTAATCAAGGTCAAGAGCATTTTCCAGCAGCCTTTTGAGAATAAGAGCCTGGAAAAGTGCCAGTTCTCTCTCTGCCAATCATCCTCACACATAGATAAATAGCAGGGTTTTTTTTGACATCCTGACCTTTAGCAGATCAATAAACTATTGGTTTTAAGACACTTCACTGCATTATCTATTAATATTTGTATTTTGTTTTGACCCCCCACCTCCCCACCTCCTCCTAGATGGGTGATAAATAGTTTCAAATAACAGATGGTGCCGGAGGGAGAGACAAAGCAGGGAAATCTGGTTGCAATTATCCTCAATTATGCTCATTGTTATTTTGAGCTAATTATTGTTATTGTCACTTTTGTTTGTGTGTCTTGCGGCGCTGGGCTGCAAAAAGGCCTAAGACAATAGGGAGCAGGAATATGATGCTATGGCAAAAAAATGCCTTTTTATAATGGAGCCTGTAACCGACTGATGTAAATAAAAGTCAGATCCAATTTAACAAACGTCTGAACTCACTGATGTCGTTTTAATGAAAACAATTTAGATTGAAATTAGTCTTTTTTTTAATTCATTTTGTAATATGTAAGGTAATTTATCATTTTTTATGTAAAAATGTGAGAATAATGAACAACATGTGAAGTAAGGTGGAAAAGTTAAAAAAAGATTCTCTGCTGCATATACATCATACTGTGCAAAAGTCTTGAGTCGTCCTTTATTTATTTATTTGCAAGAAGGCAGACTTCTCTCCCACACCTCCTGGAGCTCTACTAAGAAGAAATACTAACATAAGTAAGTTTATGACCAAATGACAATGACAAATGACAATGAAAATCCTGATTGAATTCTAAGATTTTTCAGGGGTTTATTGATTTCTCAGAAGTCTAATAAAACCAACTTTGCAGATTCAATATGAGCTGTGCTAAACTAAAGCTGGTCTGACAGGGAACGGAAAAAGAAAGGGATGAATCCAAAGTCTCAGAATCAACTATTGATCCATTACCGTTTACCACCAGAAGCTTTAACGATGTAACTGGAAAGAGGATCCTATTTCACATGGTTCAGGCTGTTTATTCTCAGGAACCATCTTGTGGTTTTCATCAAATATTTCCACCAAATAAAGGGACAGTTGATGGACATTTCAGCAGTTCCTCACTTTCGATCTGGAGCCAGACGACGCGCTAAAAGAGAGTTATTAAATAACTCGCAGCACTATTTTAATGTGTAGAACAAAACAAAGCAAAACTCTTGATTTTACATTAATTTAAACAAACATGATGTAACAAAAGGTGCTGGTTGAAAGAGTACCTGAGATAGGAAACGTCAAGAGGACTGATCAACCAATCAGAGCCAGACTTGGTGTAACATGAGTGACATAAATATAGGCAATTTTTTTGTTTTTATTTCAGAAAGTCAGCTACATAAACAAAGAGGTAATTTTGGTCAGAGCTCTCTAAGTGGCTTGAAGAAAAAACTTAGTAGATGACAGATAAAATCTGTTGGACTTCCAAGTTCCACCTCAGAAAATGTTAAGAGCAAAGATACACCATGATAGTCATTTAAAAACAGTCCTACTGCACCTTGACCTTTTCATTTATTTTTAAGGACTTTTGTTTTTAAAAAAATAAGGACAAATAAAAAAATGTCTTTGTCTTGGCACTTATGTTTAGATATCAATTTAACTATGAAATCCAGACGTTCTAAAAAGTCGCACTACTCAAAGTTCAGAGTTGCAAAAATGGCCAAGAAAGACCCTGATGTGAGTCAAAGTTAGACGTTTGTCATCAACCCGTTACCTCAATAAGAACATGGCTGCCATGTGGCAAAAGCTGTGGTGGCAAATTTACAATTTATTAATGCTTTGACTTGTATTTGATCAGGTCTGACAACACAGCGCAGTGTTTCAGTGCATGAAATGTTGAGAAAGAAAACATTATTTATCGCTCGTTATCCTGCTAAGTAACCATAACAACTGCCAATTCCCATGAGTGTCCAACTTGCAGCTGGAATATTGTTAAATTAGGTGTGATGTTGTTTCCAGATCCAAGTTTCAACCTTAGAGGTTGACACATCATAAGTCGTCAGTAAGGACTATATTTTTGTGCTTATTAACTCTAAGAGCTCAGATATATCAGTTCATTTACTTCATATTTACCTTGCAAATGCTCAATGCTAACAAAAAAAAATATTCAGAGTATCAATAAAGACATGAGAGCATAAAGGACAATGTATCTGTCAGATCCTGTGTAAAGTGTTTGATAGATTTTCTTTCTTACTTAAAGACTTTCAGATTCTGTCAAGTTGTAATAACAACTTAGAGTTTGAGCTTCTCATTTTGTTGAGGTCATTGCTTATATTTTATTGTAAGATTCAGTATTTATTAATGCAAAGATTCCAGGGGGAATTGATATTTAATATCTGGATGGGAGATGCCCCCTCCCGAAGAGTCGCTGAGGTCTTTGCTTTCCTCCCTTATGGTGAGAAAATATTGTTGTGTGGGCAATTTTGGAGATTGTGGTGAGGGCATGGGTTTCACTTCATGGCCACTTTTTTGTTTTATCAGATTAAAGACCGAGTGTCTGGCCATTAGAGGAGGATAGTGAAGCTCCGTGTGGCTGCATGATGCAGACTTGACTCCATTCTCGTCTTTGTTTGGGGGCGTCTCCTCTCCTCCTGTTCCCCTCCTCTGGTATTCCCTTCCCTTTCTATTCCACTCCCACCTCTCTCTCTCTCTCTCTCTCCCTCTCTCTCTCCTGGGTTGGTCCCCCCCTTGTTTGGTTCTCAGAGAGAAGAGTCCTTTGGGAAGAGTCACAGAGCGATTTCCTCAGAGCTGGTGAGGAGTTGCTAGAGTTGCTAGAGCGCAGGAGTAAAGCCCTGATCCGGACATCACCCACATCACGGCACGTCCCGCGGACCGCAGAGCTGCAGGCACACAGGAAAGAAGAGACTGAAAGATGAAGAAAGAAGTGTCAGACAATGATGACATCTGATCTCCTTTTCTTCCTCCCTGACAGCTCGAACTGTGGATCTCTGCGAACCAGGATTGACTTCTTCTTTCGGGTCGATCCGGTCCCCGTCATTCTTTGAAGCGATTTGTAGATGTTGGGACAAGTCGGATCTCAGTATTCTCGTAAGATCTGGGCTCAGCTTTAGTTTCCAAAATCCCTGCTCAGAACAAGGAGGCAGAGGGGGATAAAGAGCAGCCGGGAGCGCAACCCACGTTGTCCGAGGGACGGATCCACTGCAGAACAAGTGCGCAGCCCGGGTGGATAAGGAGGATAAGGAGCGGAGCGTCTCCGAGGTTTTGTTCATGTTCGGGATCCAGGAGAGCATCCAGAGAAGCGGCAGCAGTCTGAAGGAAGAGCCGCTGGGAGGCATGAACGTCCGGAGCTGGATGCAGGGAGGCGGCGTGCTGGACGCCAACACGGCCGCTCAAAGGTGAGCTCTGCCCGGCTGAAGGAGGACAGGATCCGGGGGGGATGGAAACGATAGTCTCCGGAGAGAGAGAGACAGAGAGAGGCAGCTGGATCTAAAGACAGCGGAGACACTTTTGGGGATGAAGATGCTCGTCCAGATTGACGTCGGGCTACAGAACAGGCTCACTTTTCCAAACCTCGGCGGCAACACGTGCTAATGTTGATTTTTACGCATTTCTAGTTCAAGTCCAGTGAGCGTAAGATCACCATGGAGCCAGGATACATAAACAACATGATCACAGATATCATAAAAGTTTAGAAATGACAAGACGGCTCTTTTTTAAGTCAGTCTAATACATATAT
>CAEGAF010167260.1:0-28675 GCA_903067075.1 Micropoecilia bifurca | reverse complement strand
CACAACAAAAACCCTCCGGTTTTATATTTTACTAAGTTATTTTAAATACCGAATTAAAATCCTTTGACCGATACGTCTGATGTGTATTTGTAGTAAATATTAATATCCTGTTCAAACTAGCACATAAATTGTAAATAAAGGTTTTTTTAAAAAAATAGAATAGACGCCATATTGTTCGCCCCTTCGCGACACATATTGACGCCAAGGGGGAACCCTCCGAGTCAATATGTGACGCGGAGGGTACCTGACCAAACGTCAATATGTTACGAGTTGGGAGTGAGAATGGGTTGAATAAACCTGTGAGGCCTTTAACTGATGGCAAGGACTTTAAAATACTTTGGTCAGTTTATAAATTACTGAACGTCTTAGCACCACGATATATTTGAGATTTGCTGTTGTTGTATCAGCCTTCCAGACCTCTCAGGTCTTCTGGTTCTGATTCTGCTCTGCATCCCCAGAACCAAACATGGAGAAGCAGGATTAAGCTTTTATGCACCATTAATCTGGAATAAAGTTCTAGAAAACTCCTCCCCCTGAATCAGCAACTGACAAAAAACTCTTTAGCTTTGCAGGATTTGTCTTCAGTCCAAAAACAGCAAGACTGGATTCACACAACTTTGAAAAACAACCCCAAACACATTTACAGCTCCAGTTGACTACTCAGCTCCATACCAGTTAAAAGACAAGTTCGGTTTGTATATATAATTCTCTAATTTTTATCATAGCTCTCTATTGGAGAGAGATTGGATCACTTTTATTGTCTGGTTCCAATTTTCAAAGAGTTTCTATTGTCATTGAATATTCCACCCAATAAATGTTTTGGAAATTCTAACCATTTTCTTTTACTCTATACTTTTACTTCAAGTATGTCTTACATGGTAAATTTACTCTTGATATTTAAGTGCTGCAAATGTCAAATGCGTTCAGACTTAAATGTCAAATAATCAGAACAGGAATGTTTAGCTGTTGCTCAACGCCACGTTTTCTGGCTTCTGAAGTCAAAATTCTCAGGTGAATTTCATCAGTTCTGCTCACAGAAACAAACAGTTCTTACTCAGAAAATTATTTGGAAAAAAAGGAGGGGTAAACCCAGTCTGAATTACTGTTTTCTTTTCTCTCCCTCTCTTTTTTTGTTTTTTTACTATCTCTTAAAATGAGTTTACTCTGTCCTCAGCTTGAACACTTCATTCTCGGTGAAACATGTTCCAAGCCTTATGGATCCATAAAAAGGTGGAGTGGAATGATTTGCGATGTGTGTAAAGGAGAGGGATGTCAAAAGTTTGAGTATTGAACATTTCAGTCAACAGAAAACAGAAAAACCACTGAAATTGCAACTTTGTCAGCATTATTCTCATTAATAAAGACTATCAGCAAGCACCTTTGCTAAAATTCAATTCAGTTAAAATTCAATTCATTGACACTGTCAATTGCCACTGTGTCAATGGCACTTGACACTATGTATCAAGTGAGATGACACTTGATACATAGTGCCATTTCACAATAGTCTCAAAGCACTTTATAAAATATGTATATATTCTAATTCACTCACACGTATATTCCAACTGATCCAAGTTATTATCAATTATTCATTTTTCACCTAAGAGAGCATCTCTTTGCTTTATATCAAAGGGATCTAAGTGCCTTAATGCAGAGTATAACAAAAAAAAAAAACTATAAGGAAAAACTAGATTATATTACAATTCAAATAGTCCTCCAAAGGTTTACAGGCTCTCTCAGATTGAGTGCTGGCACACAGCCTTAAGGTCAAGATCCTGTTCCCATCCAACACAGCAGGATGTGTTTAGGCTGAGGCCCGATCAGCTACGATATGAGCAGTGTGTGCAGCAAAGCAATTACAGCTGAAACCAGAGCCAGCTAATAAAGATTTGGATGCAAGCACAAAAGAAAAATTTCAACCATGTGCTCCGTAATGGAAGTCCAAAGCTCCATCTGGGCCTTTCAATTCCTATCTGTAGAAGAGTCTTAATGCAGTGTAGCTCACCGCACATTTGGGCTTGTAACAGATGGCAAACTAAAAATATCAATGATGATGATGGACATATTTCGTTGGTGTATTGCATAGTATTAGTTTGAGTTCAGCTCCGTAGATATTGTCCCCATAACTGTGTCAGAAAGGTTTTTATGCACAAGAAGTGGGACAGCTTGGAAGCAAGGACCCAGTGTTCATCGATGGACTGAGAACTCAGATCTGGAGCTCAGCATATATATGGAAACTTCACTGGAATTATCTTTTCTTGCATCAAAAGGAGAGATCCATGTAATGTACGGCACAATAAACCCAGGTCCCTATAAAGATCAAGAGCACACAGAGGCAAACTGAGCTCTGCCTCAAAACAAAAAGATGTGTTTTAGAAGTGGTGTAGCTTTGATTACAAGGCATCATAGAAAGAATTAGGAAATATGTCTTGCTACATCAAAGATGTGGCTCTTGGCCCACCACATCTTAAAATCAAAGGCTGTTTTAGACTCTGCACAAAGTCAGCGTGGAAGGTTTGCTTTTTTATTATACAACAGTTACAGGTTAGAAAAAACAGAGGCAAGAATCAATAGAGTTTGTGCAAATACCTGGCCAACAAAGGTATCACTCAACAGACACTACAGGGCCACGGCACTAATCCCAGTGGCCGTACACTTTGGGCTACACCAGTAACACTGTCATGGCGGGAATTACATAGGACACCTCCTGGCCTGCTATGGAATAGTGCTGCCAGCAAGTGCTGCTGACACGGTTGCCTGGAGATGGACACCATGCACCTTGATGCTTTCAACATCTGCACCCGTGCCTGCTTGTTCAACAACAGCGTCACTGAGGATGGATGCAAGGTGAATTTTTAAAAGACACAAAGAATCAGGAGAGAGAAACAGAGTAGAAGATCCAAGAATCAGTGTCACCGTTCTTCATAGCAACGCTTTTTGACCTTCTATGACCTCCATCGTTGGGTATCTGATCACAGTCTGGTCTACCTTCAGTGTGTGGAGGTTGTGTGGGTCCATCCACACATTCAGAAGGTGTGGATGGACCCTGACTGGCTGCTTTGGTTGCACAGACTGAAATACACAGTTAGGGGCTCCTGGTGATGAGAGTGGAGAATATGCAGTTTAGTTTTACTTCATTATTTGAAGTAAACTAAATGATTTAAGTAAAACTGATTTAAATTTGTCAAGTTAAACCAACTTCATAAATTAACTTGGTCAAACCTAATTGAATTACTTGTTAGCAATTGAACCAACTTAACCTGTTGAAGTTAAGTTGTTTCAACTATTTTCTCTTTTCAGTGCCAACAGTGACACGGTGCAGACTTCTCCCCACCAACACCAGCAGTCTGCAGACAGTGGTCTCATGTAATCAAAGCGTAAAACTAAGCTACATGACAAAAAGTCATTTTGTACACCGTTACACACCAGCTGCATACCTACAGATAAATGAAGATGCTCAGTGTTATTTACCACCTTTGCAGGTTTCATTTACTCTTCAAGTTTACTCTCATTTGAAATGCCGCAGTTCTCAATTGTTCTGTGTCATTATAACACAGAACAATTGGTTAAATTGGGTTTGTCCTAACCTCCTTTAGTGAGGAGTAAGAACCAAGCTATGCAGAAATTACTAAAGCCGGCGGGATCTGATCCAGAATCTGGCGAATATGGTTACTGGAACAACAACGCACCTACGATGATATCACCCTCTTAAAACTAATGGCTATTATTCAGAAACATGTGGCTGCTGCCCACATGTGGCCCACGCTAAACACACACACACTCACACACTCACGTTTGCGTGGCTATCTTTGTGGGGACTTTCCAATGACTTCCATTCATTTCTACACTCTAAACCCCTTATCCTAACCCTACCCCTTACATACCTAACTCTACCCAAAACTCAATTCACACCTTAGTCCTAAATCTAAGGTGTGAATTGTGGTGGCTTGTCAGGACCAGGCTTCGGTCCCCACAAGGAGCAGTGGGTCCCCACAATGTAGTATGTGTCAGGAAAATGGTCCTCTTCCTTCTCTCACACCTCCTCCTGGCCGCTTTGTGTACTTCTGTGAAGACAAATGGAATTGCTCCTTTGTTTTGCTTTAACTGCTGTCTGGATTTTGATGACTGTTCATGTCATAATTGTATGCTTTAAGTGCTACTACCAAGTTCAGTTAAAAAAAGACAAAAAAAAGAAAAAAAAAACAAGATTAATGTGAGCAATGTGCCATATTTTACTACGATCTTAAAATTCTGCAGCGATATGCTCTGTAATCCCTTTTGCCGACTCATTCCTCCTCAATCCTGCAGACAAGCCAGAGACATTAACTAAGAGCTCTGTGGCTTAGAGTCAACCACAGGGGGAAAAACACACTTCTGGATTTCAAAGACAAAATTTATGCGGCGACACACACACACACACACACACACACACACACACACACACACACACACACACACACACACACACACACACACACAGAGGAAGCTTTGGTAAAGCCAGTGGTGCTCTTTTGAATGTCAAAAGCCAGACCAGTTTGAGTTAAAGAGGCACATTAAACATCATGCTGCTTCAGGAAATTATTTTATTCCGACATGTAAATGTGACTTTTGAATATATTACTGATCTGTGATGGCAAACAGCTGACTGAGCCTCTATGTATGACGTGACTGAAGTTATCCTTTAAAGCACTGGTTTGTGACAGAGCACCATAAAACTCTACATAAATTATTAAACTCCAAAGAGGATTTTACAGGCTGGTCTGAAATCAGAGGGGTCTCACTTTTATAAACCTCAAGACTTATAAAAATAACAGTTTGGATCTGGTGAAAGACATACTACACTTAAAAAACAAACTTCTAGGCCTTTAAAGCCAGAAAAGGGGGAACTAATAATCATAATGATTCTTTTTCAAAATAATTTGAACTTCATTTTGAAGTTTTTAAAAGTAGGATGTGGCAGTATTATGTAAAATGGACTCTTGTTTTAGCTTTATATCATGTTATAGTGTTACTCCCTCATTTTTGATGAAAAATGTTGGCCTTCATAATTTCACATCTATGAGGAATTTTTTAATCTCCCGTGGCAACCATTCAGCTGTGCAGAACGCCTGATGTCATGGAGAGCTGCCTTTTCCACACTGCTCCTCCCTTCAGCTCCTTCAAACTAGCGGCAGCAGCAATTAGCAAACACCTGGTGGAATTGTGCACCTGCAGAGCTTATCATATGAACTACTTCTCAGTCCAACACTAATGAATGGTGTTAAGGGGTATGGTGCGTTCACACCAAACACATTATGTGCGCCAAAAACATGTCTGATGCTTCAAGTTCGATGTATTTGCACTTTGAATGCAGACACTTGACATTTTGTTCTACACCTAGCGCTTCACATATCAGGTTTGTCTGGTTTACATTCAAAGTGCGTTGAGGGAGCATCAGATGCGTCAAAATCTCTTCAGCCGTTTTTTTTTTTTTTCACGTTTCCAGTCTATTTGTCAGAAGTGTTGGATGCTTTGGATGCATCAAAATGCTCCAAACGCTTCAAATCGTTCTGCGCTAGAGCCTTCCACTCACCTCCACATAAAACTTTGAATGTAAACCAGATGCACCTGACAATCTAAACGTGTGAACGCACCATTAATGGTAGAGCATTATTGTGATAAATTGCTGAGGGTGCAGTGTTGGACAGACTAAGGCCCAAGTTTATTGTGAAGTTACATTTGTTTTAAGTTGTATTTGATATATGCATCCATTTTTTTTAACAACAAAGAAATTATAGTTACTTAATTGTGCCATAAAATGGCACTGCGTGCCTGGAAAATACAAAATTTTAATGTCAAAGTGAAAAAAGATTTCTACAAAATAATGACAATTCAATTAAAACTTTGAACATTTTTAAAATAAGTGATTGCATAAATCCAGGTCAGTATTCAGAAGATGTCGTCCCAGCAGGGAGTCCAGTGGAGGCTTCTCATCCGGACTCTGAGGTTTTCCTCCATTCTTCCTGCTAAGTTGTTTCAGTTCTGTCATGTTTCACGGGGATTGCCTATGAACTGCCCTGGGACAGGTTCTCTACGGGAATAAGGTTTAGGCTTTGACTGGGCCTCTCCAGAACATCCACCTTGTTGTTTTTAAGCTGTGTCAGTGCCGGAAGCCGTAGTTTTCTCACAGATGGAAAAATTGTCCACAATTTTTCTTCATTTTGCCAAATTCTTTTTACGTTCCTTCCAGGGTCTGGTTCCAAGAGCCCAGTGGTTATGGTGATGATTTGTGTTCGGTGATGTCCAAACATAATGCCTTGCTGATGGTCAAAATGCTCCATTTTTGTCTCTTCGGGCCAAAGAACTTTCTTACATTTGACCCCGGAGTCTCCAACACAAACCTTAATGTGACTTTTCTTCTACATTGGTCTGCCTGGAGAGGGACCTTAGCAACAGTTGTTGTTTGCAGTCAACTGCTGCTTGTAATTCCTTCAGTGTTGTCATGGTAGTGGTAGTGAGAACGGCATGATCATGGATGTCAATCTTTTCTCTTCCATCAATCATAATGGACGATGGTCACATCCCAGACCCCAACGTCTCTCCACCTGGCTTTCTACCCTTACCACAGAGATTTAAAGAAGTGGATTAGCAGAGCTGCCACCGATTGATAGGTTCAACCAGGATATGTAAAATACTGTCTTTGCTACCTGAAGGGACTTCACTTCTGGTGATCTAAAACAAGAACAACAAACACTTTGCTTGGGTCCCCAAGTTGATATCAGGAATAAGGACGGGGAATTCTTATAATAATAGCCCAGCTCTGCAAGCACAGCAGAAAATTAGTACATAAAGCATAAACTGAATTACTCAGACACTGAAAGTGTCTAACCTTCTAGTTTCTGTTGCCCAGTCTCAAAATGTGTTTATTAGAAAAAAACTAAATAATGCAAAGATAACTAAATCTTATGTTAGTTAGTGATTTGGAACCAGTAAAAACAGTAGGTTCACTGGCAGTCTGAGGTTTTCTGTGAAACAAGGAGGGCAACAGGATACTATCTCTCACATCACCTCTTAATTGCACAGATGCCCTGGATTTTCTGGGGCTCCTTTAAAGGAAGTTAAAGTAATGTTTAAAAAGTAAAATCCACATCTGAGATATATTTTCCAATGGTGAAGCCATTACTGGAACCAGATGAGCAAAATGTGGGCCTGTTTGATACTTCCTGGTTTTTAACAGGCTTTTTTATTGTCAAGCTGTTTTTTTTCTGTTTAAAAAAAAACGTGTGTTTTTGCTTTGCTTTAGATGGTTGCACACGTTACATGATTCAAATGAAACGGCCTTAAAAAGAGAAACCTGTTGAGTCTGCCCATCAAAACGGACTTTATGAAAACCTTTCCTTTAAGACTTTCAATTCAGTCCTCCTTAGGGAAGTATTTCTAGGAACGGTTAATGATGCTCATCTCTGGATAAGAATTTACAGGCAACATACCAAGACGCCAACAGTGTGTGAAGCAGCAAATTCAAACAGAAAGATGGAGATATATCGTCCAAGAAATGGAGGTAAGACGCGTCACGCTCAAGAGATTTTCTGCTGCATAGATCTGGCAACCTCATGGCTAGTTCTTCCAAAACAGTGTGAGATTGTTCGTTACAAGCAGCTCCGTTTGATAAATCCATCAAAGCAGCAGCAGCTGTCTGCACCGGCCTTTCTCTGCTGCATTCTCACAAGGTCACACGTCACATGTGAAGGCCCAAGTGTGGGCTGCGACAGATAAGAGATCGCACGGTCGAGGAGATGATTTAAAGATGGCAAACTTATTCAGGCATAAGCCTGAAGATAACTGCTTCTCACACGACTTGCCTTTTTAAAAATGTAAATATAAAAAAGTCTCTGTCGCTACTTGGATCTAGTTTATGATTGTAGGAGGTGATGAGTGTGGAATTTAAAAGGAACTCTACTTCCATCATGGGAGAAGGAGTGGAGTTGGTTGAGGAATGTAAATACCTCAATGTTGACCTAAACGACAGACTGGAATCGAGCCTTGACAATGAAACGTCTACAAGAAGAAGCTTAGTTCCTCCAGTATTTGCAACAAGATGCAAGAGTGCCATATCTACTGTCATATGTTGGGTATCAATTTCATAGCCTCAGACTTAGAAAGACCCAACAATCGGATAAAAAAGGTTGGTTTTGTTCTGGGGAATGATTGTGGAATCTCTGGAGATGATGATACAAGGTAGGATTCTTCATAAAATCAAGAAAATTATGGACAATGGACAACACTGAGCATCCTCTTCATGAGATTGTTAGACCTGTTGTCTGTGTTAAAGTTCAATCATTCATAGGGGCCCCTGAAGGTCTTGGGGACCTAAGCAGCTGTTTGCTTTGCTTGTAACCAGCCGTCATCATCTCATTCCTCCATGGAACACTACCTGACTTATTAAAGGTTTGCTCAAAATGAGTTCAGGTTAGCCATGAAGATGGAGCAGTGATAACAAACTACAAAATATAAAGGTGGCACTAAAAAGTTGAGAAAACCTTCAGAGGAAGGGCAGTAATGTAAAAGCGTCTGACCCGTTTGGACCTTCCTGTAGTTCTGAGTCTAGTCTCTCCACCAGACAGGATGATGTTGCTTATAGCAGCTTAAACCAGGTAAGCATTGTTTTATTTTCCTAACTTAAACAGGTTTTATTGTTATAGCTGTTGATTACTATTTACACAGGACTTTAAACATTAAGAATTGGGATTTATTGTCCAGATTGTGCTGTTATCTCTGCCCAGAACACAATCTGTGAACTCAGTTCTGATGGATGAGGTGAGCTTAGCCGTTTGGCGAGCGGCCGGAGTCAGTTTGTTGATGGCAGTCTTGGGAAACCTGTAATTACAAGGTTCCTTCTGCAGAATTCACAATAAAACCAGAATGAAGGTGTATTTCTTCAACTGGATCCAGAGCTCTGGGACATAGAGTGGACCTTCTCTCTGCCAGCAGGATAAAAGGGTGCATGCTGGTCCCTCTCTGATGTTTCCCTCCTGAACAACAGGGGAAAGAGACCGTACTTCCTTCTACTCCTCAGTTTTGTAACCAGATGTTGGGTTTTGATGCAGCAAAACTCCTCTTCCTGTTTTAAACTGAAAGTAGGTTAAAGCAGTGCAACGTGGGATTCATTTTCACAGTAGCCTCCTGTAGTCAATTGTCACTGGGCTAGAGGTTCAACACATTAATTATTTTATCTTAAGAGGTTTTTAAGTTTAAATTTGGTTTAGTTGATGCACTGTGTACACATTTTCAGTAAGTTGCCTTTCATGCTGCTTCAAAAAGAGAACCTCATATTTACTATATTGCTAATCATTTAGAAGTCAATATTGCCTTTATCTGTAGGGATTTAAGAAAAGAAATAAAACCATAAAACTGCGATGATAAATGCGATGCAGTCTGTACTTTGGGTACACCTAACGTCTGTGCAGGTACATGTCAGATAAAAAGTTAAAGACTGCTGCTGTGTGACTGTCTCATTTCTGTCATAACATGCCAACAGCTCAACTTTCAAGCAGCAGAGACGATATTGAACAGTAATATATTGTGGATGACACCATCAGTTGTTAGCAAGTACCGTTAATCCTCTGCATTTGATTAGGGGGAAAAAATTCACTGTACTCATGAAAAATGTGTTTGAACCATCACTTTGAAATTTGTTATGGCCGTCATCCTTCATCCAAACTGAACACCTTGGACTTGGGTTTTGTTGTATTTACACTGAAAGTATCAGTTTTCAATTTGTGCTGTTCCAAGTGACAAATTGGGAAAACAATGAGTTCTGCTCACATTGTACTTATTAGCCAAGCTAGTGCTTTTTACATCTTGAAAATGTTCAAAGCAAAATGTTCACTAACGAGATGTGTGTGCAACTGACATCAGCGATGGACAAAATGTAAATTAACACTCTTTCTAAATTCATCATTTTTGGTACTGTGGCCAAAACCATTTTGAGGGTTTTGAGAGCTTGCTTAGAAAACGCCGGCTCTGGAGCATTGGGTGGCTCTGCTGGTAGAGCGTTCACACCACGTGCAGAGACTGTTGTCTTTCACACAGTTCTCCTGGATTCAATTCCTTGCCTCTAGTCATCTGCTGGATATCTACCCCTTCTCTCTCTCCAGATTTCCTGTCTGTTCCCTGCTCAATAAAATCCACTAGAGCCTAAAACAACTTTTTTCTTTTAAAAAAAAGAAACCTCCAATTTTCCATTGAACACATGTTAGCTTATGTTTTCTACGACCACACGTGAAAAATTGAAACAGTGCAAACATTTTCACATGACCACAGAACAAGTCATTATTATACAGTGAATTAATACTTTGTGACATTGTTTTATTTTTTCATATTTTATGTCAAATTTATATGTACAGTATATGTAATAAGGCAATACTGACATTCAAATATGAAAAAAGAAATTGTGCTAAAATGTACTAGAAATGTCAAAGCAGAACAGACAAACACCAAGTTTAGATACAATGTGCCAGATCTAGCATTTTAAACACATAGAAAAACACATGAACCAATACTGAAGAAGACTTTGCAATGTGCATCATAAAATCCAACAAAAAGCATTTCCCTAATGCTAACTGTGTGTACCGCTTAGCTTGACATGTACTTATCATACAGAAGCAATATTTCATACTTCTTGTCACTGTCAAAGCTCAAGCACACACATAAAGGTTAAAATATTAAGTTCTCTAGACTCAATAATAGTTTTTCTTGCCTACTTTCATTCGTTAGCCGGCGTTAGCATATTGAAGCAGGAACATGCTAGCAAGGCCTATCCATAGCAACAATTATATAATGTTTGCTACTTTCAGGTACATACATCAAAATAAAATTGACATAACTTTATATTTACCAAAGAAAACTTGTAAGCAGAATTCATCTAACTCTTAGAAATACAAGCGTTTGGTCAGAAAAACCAACCCACCCTCTGACTCGACAGTCTTTCCCCTTGACCTGAAGGGCACACAGGGAACTCATCTTTTGTCGTCATTCACCACAGAGTTTATCCTAAACCGAACAGTGGACATTCTGAAGAATAAGTGTAAAAAATACAGAGATATGTAGGAATACAAACAGGACAACAGAAAGCAAAGTTTGGCATTGCTCTTGCCAGTTCGAATGTAGAATGCAATTCAACCGGATTCGGGGGCTGCAGGTGTACTATTTAAAGACGTTGGTGAATTCAGGACATTGGTAGGTTTTCAGTGTCTTCATGGCCTTTTTGAATTCCATGTTGGACTTGTCCCACTTGTGGATGCCTGTGAGGAGGTACTGCTTATCCACCTTCCGGAACATGATTAGATACTGGTTCGCTATGTTGTCCAGCTGTTGGCAGGGGCAGTCCGCACCATTCTTCAAGTACAACACCAGCTTTTTTAGATCTTTCTTCTTCAGGTTCCCCTGTTTTATCAACTTCTTTCTTTTTTGCAGGATCACCTTGCGGTCCGTGTTTTCTCGTTTCACCTCTTTTATCTTGGCCTTGATAGCTGTGGTGGAGACACATCGAGACAAAAAGATAGATTGCTTTAAATCCAAACATGAGGGGAAAAAATATGTTGTCTAAGCATATCCCTACCGCTTAAACAGGGGTGCCCAAAGTGGGTCCTGCAGGGCCG
This sequence comes from Micropoecilia bifurca, assembly GCA_903067075.1. Classification (NCBI taxonomy): domain Eukaryota; kingdom Metazoa; phylum Chordata; class Actinopteri; order Cyprinodontiformes; family Poeciliidae; genus Micropoecilia; species Micropoecilia bifurca. The sequence continues at coordinate 17,039 of CAEGAF010167260.1, read as the reverse complement.
GCATCCTGCATGTTTTAGTTCTCTCCCTGGTTTAAAGCACCTGGATCAAATGATGGCTTGTTAGAAGCCCTAAGAGGAACATTGACAAGCTGAAAAGGTTGTTACTACCACCAGGGAGAGAACTAAAGCGTGCAGGATGCCGGCCCTCCAGGACCCACTTTGGACACCCCTGGCTTAAGGCATCATGTTATGTTTAATACGTAGGAAAGTAGAGAAAATGACTAAGGCTGTCTGCACACAACAGGTCTTTGACTAATTCTGATTTCCTGCTGAAATATATATATATATATATATATATATATATATATATTTTTTTTTTTTTTTTTTTTTGCATGGTTGTTCATATAGGGTGATGTCTGTAAAGTTAAAACTTAAACAGTCAAAACTTAACAACAATTTGGGTTATTTATCCTGTCAGAGAAAAATCTGGGGTTCATTTCTCAAGGTCAGATTTTCACATTGTTACACTTTCTAACTAAATATCTAGTTTGCCAACTAAATATTTAGCTCCAAACTAAATGTTAAGATTGCTAGAAATTTTTACTCCAAACTAAATGTATTTAGCAAGCTAAATATTTAGTTTAAAGACTGAATTACATGATGTTTAAAATAGCATATAAAATGCTAAAAATTATTACTAATTACGTAAAAATTTTGAATCTTATAACCCACACGAGTGAATGATGGTGCCAAACAAAATTCCAAAATTCTTACAAACAAACTCAGTCGTCTAATGAGCACAATCAGAAATCTTAAAACCAAAGTTTTTATCAGTGGACCGTTCCCAACAATTCAACGTAAAGATGAGAGATTCACTTAGAGCCTCAGTAAACTCACAGAATCTTCCATCTTCCAACCAGATGGCTTCCGTCTCAATAAATCTGGACCAGAATGAATCACATCAACCACCTTTTGCTCTGTGAATCAGAAACGGGAATCCATGGACCAGCAGAACATGTTAAACACCAACGTGGACAGATGAGCCAAACAAAGATTCCCACATCATCACAACAGCTGATACCAACTGTATACCAGGAGCACGTTGTTCCACAACAACTAGATAAGACTGTCTCCTAGGAAACTGCCTGGTAACTGAACCGCTGGTGCTCACCCTTTCTAAACTTCACTGGAAGAAAATGAATGAATGACGAATAAAGACGTGAACATCGTGACCAAGTATTCAAACAACAAATACTATATCCTCACCAACCTCTAACTGGATGTCTGATATATTGATTTGGAAAGGAACCAGGCATCAGTTCTGCACCTGTTGTAACCCAAATACAATAGAAAATACAACAGAATCCCTGTGAGAGAAAAAACACAGCTGAAAAGAATCAAATGGGTCAGACATCATACCTCACATTTATTCCATCTAAAGCAAACCGAAAAATTATTTCTACCACCAGGTGAATTTACTACGTTTGCTAAAATCACATCCTTATCAGAAACATCTGTCTTAATTATGATTTTATTACTGAGCATAATATCCATATTAAGCTGTTAACAAAGGCCTGGCTATATGGAAGGAGTGAGACACAAAACTTCCAAATGTGTTGAAAATACATAAAAAACAAGTTTAAAAAATGATTGTAATGATATATCACAAAATTACAACAAAAAACACTATTAAGATATCAGAAATAGAAATAGTATGGATCCAAGGGACAACTTTAAAAAAAATGTACATAATGAGCGTGTGTACTGAACTGAACACAAAATCACACTATTTTTAACACAGTATATCAGGGCAGTACAGAAAAAACAGATGTGCAATAAATGACTTCAGTGACCTTCTGTCTGTGAGTTGCATTGATCATGACTGTTTAGATGTTCAATATCTATGTTAACCCCTGAAACAGAGGTGCGAAAATTAAAAAAACAAAAACGCCAGGCGTCACATTAAGAAGAATCTTTGCAGCAGGAGGAACCGACATATCAGTCAGGATAGAGGAAAATGTGAATGTAGAAATGTACAAAGATCCTGATGAAAACCTGCTGTGGAGCATCTTGACCTCAGTCTGGGTGATTATTCATTTTCCAGCAAGACAACGACCCAAAGCACAGGGCCCAGATCTCAAAGGCTCCAGAACCACCGTGTGAGTCCTGGAGAGACTGAGACAGAGTCCAGACTGGAATCTGACTGAACGTCTCTGGAGAGATCTGACCAATCCCATCCAACCTGATGGAGGCAGAAACAAACTGCAGAGAAGAAAGGAGCAAACTGCCTAAAGGTCAGTGAGCTGAGCTGGAGGCTTCATGTTCAAAAAGACCTGATGCTGGAACTGCTGCCAGGAAGACCGACAAGGTATTAAGCAATGACTGGGAAGGCTCACATTACTGTGATATCTTGGTTTTATGTTTTTAATAAATTTACTAAACACTCAACATTTTTTCCATATTTTCATAACAAGGTATTGCTGTGTAGAAAAAAAAGTTTTGTGGAAAGAGATAAATTTCATACAATACGGAATCATGCTGCAGCATAACAAAATGTGGAAAAAGTGAAGAGCTGTGAATACTTTCCAGGTGCACAGTAAACCCCACACACACCCTGAGGACACAAGACCAAGTCACAGTGCTACGGCTGGAAAAAAACTAAAACATCTGACTTTGACGTACAGTGCAAATAAAATATATAAGTAAGAATAATTGTCTGCCTCCAGCAAAGAGCTGAAGTGGTTAAAAATTAAACAGGTCTTTTTATTTTTTGCCATTTTTAAAACACTACATCCCTTTTGACTTCCTGAACTCTTACCTTCCACTTCCATCGCTAATTAAAGTAATATAGTGCTTCTCTTTCCGTCAACTGTATTAACGGTAAGGGATTAAAAGATTTATCCCCCTCTCCGTGAAAGGGCTTAGTGTTCTGTGGAATCAAACATGTGGACAGCATTCATAATTAGTGAGCCACGATGGAGACATCCTGGCCAATACCTGCTAGATGTTCATCTAGATAAGTCTTGCAGCACCTAATCTCCTGAAGTTTGAACTTTCTTTGCCCTTGGTGTTGTCGAAGGGACCTGATCTCTTCAGCAGGATCTCGTAGGAACAGTGACATCTGGTCATTTCTTTGAAACAGACTCTGCTATTCCTCAAAAGCCCAGTGTCAGTGGCACAAAATCCACCCCGGGTCCATTACGGAGGAAAATTGCTGAGCTAAAGCTGAGTGGCTTTAACTATCATGTAGTGGCTTTAACTACCACGTAGTTAAAGCCACTCAGCTTTAACCACCAGGTAGTTAAATACGGTCATCTATGGGTAGCTTTAATTACTCAGTAGTTAAAGCTACTCAGTATCTTTAACTAGCTACTTGGTAGCAAATGAATAAATAGACAAGATCCAAACCAGATGCCAAAGAACAAATCTACAAAGTCCGATGGAACCACGAAGCAGGCAGCATGAAGTGGCTGCTCTGTGTCGTCTGCATTAGAAGCTACAGGAGACCCAGGATCAGAAACGTAACTCAAACTGAAAACTTTCAAAAACAAGTGCTGTCAAGAATGGTGATAGTTAATCTGTTCCCTAGCCTGGCCATTGCCCTGTTAAAGTCTCGTTTCACAGTCTGGGCTTCCTCTCAATGACTTGGATTGCTCCGATAGAAGGGAATCCATTGGGCAATCAGCGATCAGAAGGAGGAGTTGCTTCCAAATATTGAATGAAGATAATAATAACATGTCTCTGTGATCACATAACACACATATTTTTTCTTATCAGAAATTGTTCTAACATGAACAGGTTAAGTAGCACGACGCAGCACATCGCTAAGCGTCGTGTTTGTTGTTACCTACCGACGCGTGAAGTAAACCCTACATCTGTGCGTCCTGTGCATGTCCGATTCCAAACCTGCTGAGTGCTTCACGCCTACACAGTGGGACGTTCCAGAAAAGTTTCACTCTGAGACCTGGTTTCCAAACCTACTGGTCTGAGAGACCTTGATCACTGTTTTTTTGTTTTGGGAACAAAAGGGTGGATCTCTGTGTAAAACCGTGATGCCCAACTGACATACACTGTCCAACCTGTCACAAAAATCTGGGCCGCATCCAGACCTCTGGGGACGCCTCTAATCTCTGGAGGCCGGAGCAACTACCAGATTTATTTCATTAATGCTGTCCAGTCACAGAGAGTAGAGTGGACCATAATGCATTAAGTTTTACTGCTTCAGGACTTGGGTGACTGAGTGTAATTGGTAGAACCTTAAGCTCAGCTGTGCTTGATTTTTGTAGCAGGACAAATTTCCATTTTACACAAGCAAGTTCACATCTGAATTGCTAAAAAAAAAAGAAATCAAGAGGTCAAGTACTTTTTCATGGCACCATACATTCAAAAGGAAACTGTAGACAGAGCAGCAGGAGTAAAGACTGATGGATTGTTGACCCTGATAATAACTCTAAATCAAGACCTGCTGGCCTCCAGACATGTTTACCCAAATCACCGTTTGCAGTGAATAACGAGTTCACGTGTTGCAAGGATACAAGTTCAGCTCTCACTAGATTTCAGCAAGCTCTTTCTCTCTGCTGCATTCCCAATGTCTACAGATGTAAAAACAGGAGCTACATTTTAGCAAAAGTTCAATTTAGAAGTTGAAGCTTGTAGAGTTTCCAGCTTCATTTTGTCTTGACATACTCAGCAGAGCAATTTAAGGCACTAACGATTCTGGAGTTGGTGTCATAATCTTTGTTTAGTTGTTTGCTCCATAAAATTACTGGAATTAAAGAAATTCTACCTGACATATTTTCTATTAATATTGATCACCTGTCTGTTACGATATGAACTTGTTTTTTGCTTGTTTTATTGGCCGATCAACAAAACACACACGTCTGTTCAGGGAGAAATTATATAGAGTGATGTCAGAAAACACAGTGAGTGTCCATCTGCAAAACAATAACTTCCAGAACCTGTAACCTCTTCATCAACTCAACAAGAACTGCAGCCCTGAAGTAAAAAAAAGGAAAAAAAAAAAGATGCACCAGACTATTTCACTCTTTGCTTTATATCTGTGTTGCTCTACTGGGAAAAGACAATTGCGCAATTACTCCAAGTGTGAAGAGAACAGCAGCCTCCTACTTGACATTTACCTCAGCTAAGATGAACACATCTTTCCCGGCTTCCAGTAACTGAGGTTTAAAGAGATCCAAAAAAAAAACAAAAAAAATCATATTCCCTCGCTGCCAGGTCGTAAATATTTCACACACGATTGGTTCGCGCTGCTTACTAGAGACTCTGGTGCGAGTCGCTGATTCGTTTCTCGACCCTCCCTGCCGTTTTCCCGGCCGTCCAACGGGGACGAGGAGCAACATCCTGTCCATCTATCATATCTGTTTTTGCGTTTTCCCCCTCGACTACAGAGATCAGGCAAACCCAAACCGGGATGCAGAAAACCCCCTGGATCCTAAAAACACACTTTTTACCCATTGAACACTGTAGAGTCAAGTTGAAACCAACAGAATGGAATCCGGATGATGGCCTTATCTTTTGTTGGGGGGGATAAAGTGTTTCATGATTATAGCCAGGCTTTTTCCACCACTGTGTTTTCTTTTCTCCTCAAAGACAAGACACTAACCCATGTTTGGCCTCAGTATCCAACGGCATATTTATAGCTGCAGTTTTCTCTTTGGACTAAAACCTAACTCTTTTGAAGAAAAAAAAGATATACAAAAATGTTTTATGTATATTCTTCTTGTGTCTCTCTTTTTTGGGTCTTAGTGAAGTTAAATTGAGCTTAAGGCAAAAATTTGATGCTTTGCAGGAATGATGACTCCTCCTCCCCCCGTTACACACGCTCACTTAAAGCGGTGTACCGTCTTCAGCCTGACAGTAAATCTGCCTGTGTATCCTCACTTGTCAGCTGGTTAGCGGACTTATTGCAAGCAAGCAAAACAACATTTGTCTTCAACCGACATGAAACTAGCCAAGAATGCCCCCCTCCTCCACCACTCGCCCCGCTCCCCTGGCAAATGAGGACACACAAAAAAAGGAGAAAAAAGGCGAGTCCCATCACCGCAACATAAACACAGAGGCAGTTCGTTAAAACAAACGTAACCTTAAACTCCTCTTGAGAACCGCTGGAAAGTCTGGTTCCAATGTGCGTCCGGGCGGGCCGCTCACTCGGCATGGCACCAGGGTCTCAGGATGCCACGGCTCCAGGTTCCACTAGCAAGTAAAACACCAGGTGCTTGTGTGTCTCATCTACGCTGCTCGCATGTATCGTTGGCGTCCCCTCGAGGTTCAGTCCCAGTGGGTGTTTTCGGTCCACCACAGGCAGCAACGGTGAACTCTGAAGCTGTAGTTTGTTTGTACTTTGTCTTTTTGTTTGGATTTGTTTGGTTTGTCATCAGCATTTCAATGTGCAGGTACATGCAAGGTGTAACATTTGAAATGTTTCTGCTGAACTTCCTGAAACCAACTGGGTTACCAGTGGGTTTTAGCGACTGGTAAACCAGATGCTGAAACCCACTGCAGCTGAGGAGCTCAAGTGGGTTATAAATACCCACTGCAGGGTATTTATGTTCTTTCCTCTCTTGCTTTTTGGGTTTGTTGTTTATTGGACATTTTCCATTCGAGTCGGACTGAAAACACTCTGCTAGACAAACCTCCCTCAGTAACAATGGGCAGATTTTTCTGTCCCTTTTTTACTAACTAGAAAGTGACCAATAGCGTCTGTAGGTGGTTTTGAAGGGTTAATAAATCCTCAAAATGTTGAAACTACAATTAAGCATGAATAGAAGTTTAACAGTGAAAGGTTTGATGTTTTTCAGATGAGGTTTGGTGAAAAGTTCAACTTTTGTAGAAAAGGGAAGAAGTCAGTTGAGAGGTGACAGACTCACAGCTGCTCAGGTGGAGCCTTTATTTAGCCATTTAAACACAATTCAAACTGGATCTATGGGACACGACTCTTCACTGTCTACCATCAGTCATCTACGCTTTCACAAAAGACCAATGTTAGGATGCACGTTCCTCAGCAGAACAATTTTCTCATTACTATGCAAACAAACACTGGTTCAGTCTGGATCAGATGACCTCATCATCATCATCATCTCGTGTGTGTAGGGAGAATAACCAAACAACAGAACCTGGACAACTAAAAAACTCACAGGATGCAAAAATCCTCTGCAAGCGTTAGGACAGACTGACTCAACAAACAGAGGTTAGATAGAAAAACAAAGCTGCTCGAGACCTGGAGAGACCTTTTTCATTTATGAAAATACGTGGATTAAATGTCTGCGTAATAAAACCCAAATTATTTATTCTGCTGATAGATTGAGATATTTTATTATTTTTGATGAATACACTTTTTTCTGATTTTTTTCTTTCCAGAAGAAAATATAGATGATGTATAATAGAAAAAAAACATTCCATTATGTTTTATCAAAACAAATTGCAGGTCAAAAACTCTTTATGCTGTTTTTAAAGATTAATGGAAAGGCCTTTGATGACTTTACAGAAACTAAACCATCCTTAGAAATTTCTAGACAGTTTTTTGGTTGATTCATCTGGTATTTTTGGCCATTTATCTTTTGTTCTAAATCCTTTGTCTTGGAGGTTGGAACATCTTGTCTGGTTGCTCAACTTCAAAACATTAATATTACTTCCAATCAAAAAAGCACTTCAAATCTCCATCTGTCATGGGAACAAATAATTCCGGGCTTCACTGCAGAGTATTGGAACGACATGTATATTTTCAGTCCGAGTGGCTGAATCACTTTGATCAGCCAAGAGGGGATCGGTTTGACCTCCTGTAAACATTCCTCTGCTTGATTTCTTCACTTTTGTAAAATCTTACTGCAGTATGACACTTGTTTACTTTGTTTAAATGAGCCATTACTGATGATGGATTCACTGAACTTCTCTTCAAAATTATCTGGACTAACCCTTTAAAGTAACAGTCGTCATAGCTTTCATTTGTTGTTGGTGGGATTGCTAACTGCTAAATAGCTCACAACAGGCTATGCTAGCTGCAGCGTAGCAGAGAACAAAGGGGGGCTAGTGAGTGTGGTTCTGCTCAGTTAGCATTGGGAGACGGCAGAGAAGCTGGATTTTTTTCTCAGATTATATGTTTCATAGTACGATGTCGCAACATAGTGACTGTTTCAACAAATATGTAATAAATATATATATATATATATATATATATATATATATTTTTTTTTATACAACTTGCATAATGCAGCTTTAATACTGAAATATACTGCAAGTAACAATGTTAAGATGTTACTTTTGAAATTCTGCACTTGCTTTTGTTTCTTTGTTTTACTTGACCAATCAAGTTACTCAAACATTTTTGGCTAAGTTGGAAAATAGCATCACTGGATTAAATATGCCGCTTAAATATTGTGGATGAATAAAACTAATTTTTTCCAAGCACAGGTAAGAATTAGTAACCAATGTTTCAACAAACTTTTACAAGAGAAACATCTTAAGAAAAAATGTCTTAAAATGTTTTAAAACCAAAAAAAATTAAGAAAAGAAAAACAAAATCCAACAGAAAGGGCAAAATCACCAGGTCGATAAGGATCCTGTTCAGGAATGTATGAAAAAGTGTCGCCCTGGTACATGTTTTTCCATTTTACTCATTAGCCTTTTATTGGCTAACAAAGTCCTTTTGCAATTAGGACTCGTAAAACACACCACAGTAAAAGAAATGTCAAAAGCGTTTGGAAATAACTATTGAATTCAGTGTTTTCAGGAGATTACTTCTCGTCATTTTTAACATTCTGTACAGTTTGTCACAGCTGACCGTCCACCATATGGAAATGTTCGCCTGTAACACGAACCAGCCCAGACGGAAGAGCAAACATCCAGCTTTACTACTGCCACATAAAGATGCCAACGACCCCAATTCATTAGTCAAATGACCTCGTCCTCCACCAAGGCCTGAACACTGATAAGTCACATTTAACTGACGGGCAAAGTCCGATGAAACGTCTGCATCTACATGCGTTGAAAGCTTCACTTGGAATTCTATGGGCAATTTCCCCTGATCAGAGAAATAATCTAAATAAAACCAACTGAACCAGTTAATCCTTGCTGGAGTTGGAGAAGGACGTCTTTAGTGAATGTCTGCGGGACGCTTACCAAACTCGCTGGCACACATGTGCTCCAACATGGTGTCTGTTTTCATTTCATTGTCACATGGAGGACAGATGGGAGAAGAGCCTGTGAAGAAAAACAAAACAAAAATAAAAATACATGGAAATATAATGAATAAAGCTGGTGAAATGTCAGAAATTGATTAGTCACAAATTAGTCACAAACCCATCTGAAAGAACTAAAACTTCTGTGCTTTTTGGATTCCAGATTTCCATGTCTCTCTCTCTCTATCTCTGCAAACATCTCGTCTTGCTCTTGATGTCACTCAACTTGTTTCTTTAGCTTCGCGTGTCCTGGCGACCTGACCTCAGAGAAGAATGTCCTCCGCTTTTATAGCTGTACAGCTGTAACTAAGTGCGGCAGTAAACACTCTCCTCTTCACTTTGTATGCAGCTTTCACAACGAGCCTGCTCAACGATAACATTGTTCTATGTGGAAAACAACTACAAAGATCTGAGAAACGCATAAAAAATAGAAGAAATAGTATTGATATTCAGTTACTGCTTACTGGAATGGTCGGACATTCCAAGAAATGCTAGCTCATGGAGAACAACAAGGAAAGCCAACATAGGTTTAGCCAAAAAATTCTGTCTGGAGGCATATCTGCAAATACTTTACTACCACAGTTTAATTTTTATAATACTGCAAACAAAAGCTTCATGCCAAACAGCTGAGCCTACTTTTCAGAAGTTGGACCTTCTTGTTTTTTTCCCCTGTTTGTGGAATTCTGCAGCACTGACCTTTAACAGATACTAGTGTCTCAGTGTTGACTCAGCTCTATCAAAAGATAGGGGCAGGTAAGGTGGAAACTAATAGCCTCTTTTAGTTGCCAGATGTCAGTTACACATGTTTAACGTAGTCTTGTGAAAGTAACACCCAAGGCGCAAAGTGTTTGGTGCGAAGTAGACTCTGTTTTCAGTCACTGGATCTTTTGTTTTTCTGTACCCTTTAAATCCATCAACACCAGACTACTGCATGGAAACCTCTGCTAACATTCAGTATAGTCGAGAAGATCAGTAGGCATCTGTTGTGTTTTTATCCACCTCATCATTAGATACTGGCCCTTTCTGAGCCATTACTGATAACAGAAAACACACACAAAAAATTGAGCTGATTAGCTTTAAAGGGGCAGTATATAGGTCATTTGATTGACCATTTATATAGATCAATCAAATAACTTACCTTCAGTTGTTATAAAAAATATTATATATATGAAATATGACTTAAAATAAGCTTGAATTCATAATTTAATACCTTGAAATTGGGCCTCTGCAGTGTTTCTACCACTGAGAAGCAGCTCCTATAACGAGTTCAACAGATATTCAGTTCAACCAGGTGTTTGCTAATTGCTACTGGCTAGTCTGAAGGAGCTGAGTGGGAAAGTCGCAGGGGGAGGGCTGCCCTGAAAAGGTGGCACTTGGCCTCACCAAGTGTTTGTCACAGCTCAGCGGTTGTCACGGGAGATTCAAGGATTTCTCAAACGTGGACAAAAGAATCAAGGCAACACTCCAGGTATGGTTTTGATGGGTGAATAACAATACAACATGATGTAAAGCTAATAATAATAATAATAATAATAATAATAATAATAATAATAATAATAATAATAATAATAATAATAATGCCCCTTTAAGAAGCTTGAGTGAAATCACCTTCTGACTTTATTCTTCAAGTTGACAAGTGACAGCAGGTGGTGTCTGGGGAGTATAGAGCTGTGTGGTCCCCAACCTCAACCTGCAAGTGCAGACTTTTACCAAAAATCCCTCTAAGGCCCTCTATGCTACTCTAGGAGTAGGTACTCCACCCACCCCAAAAAACTGTTAAATGTTAACACACACACACACACACACACACACACACACACACACACACACACACACACACACACACACACACACACACACAGAAACATTAAACTGCCCTAAGCTCTGTCTAAGTTATGTATTTAAGCCTAATGTGTTCAGTAAAATAAAATAATTAAAAAAACGTCTCTGAAAGCTTCTTTTACACCTCCAGGTGGCAGTAAAAGTAAGTTGGTGATGTGGTGATGGAAGGTCACACAGTGTAGTGATTAATGTGTATGAGTAAGTTGTGTTTTCTCCACTCCCTCCTCTGTGCAGTTCGTTAAAGTGTCCATCGCCGACGCTGCTGGCACAGCAGCTCACCTCCCAAACCTCAAGTATTTACAACCGGTCCAAGCTTGATCCTTTAAGAAACTATGTTTTGTTTGTTTGTGGGGTTTTTTTTTGTTTGTTGTTTTTTTTTAAAAAAACATATAGTTTTGTTCTGGACAACCTGAGCTAACCCATCTGATTCTGACAGGGAGCATGAAGTGATGGTGGAATGCATCCTCAGCAGCGCTGCTGGAATCAACCCGCAGCCTAGATTGCGGCTCGCATTATTCCGACCCGACTGTCTTTCAGCTTTTCATCCCTCATCAGATTTAATGTGTTTGTCAGACAACGAGCATTAATATATGCAGGTACTGGCTTTTTCGTTGCAGCTGGACTACCTCCCAGCATTGTCCTCCAAAACTCGGCAAACACCTTAAAATAATCGCTACCATCTGGAGTTCCTCCCCCACCTCCCACACCCCCTCCAATATTTCGTGATCATTCAAAGTCAACAGCAGGCAGCTTCACATTCATACTAGAGGGAGTGCTTAGGTAGCCGATTATAAGGAAAATAAACTACTCACCTTTAGTTTTAGCAGTTCTTTGGGCGGAGGGGGGATGGAGGAGGTTAAATGGGAGCAGATTTGGCTTTTCACAGCTCAGTTTTCTTCTCCAAAAGGTTCTGTTTGGTTTCTTTGTGTGGGATTTGCATGTGCAAATACAGCGTTACCCCTAAAACAACATTCCCAAGCTCATTTAAGAGTGTTACGAGGGTAGAGGGTGTTGACTTTTGCACAACAGCAAAAGTGCCTGGGATTTGTTTTCTGTATCAGCTAAGAAGTTTAGGTTTGGTACCTAATTTATTTATTTATTTATTTATTTATTTTTTGGAGAACAAAATCCTACATTGTTTTATTATACAGAACATGAAAATAAAGCCAGATATATTCCAATTTTAAGGCGCCTCTGAGTGAATATACATGGTTCTGCTGTATTTCTGCTACAACATAAAGAATTTGGGACATTTAAAAATATTTCTGATTATTTTACAAACATAAAAAACTGCTTATTAAATGTAAACATCTAAAAAGCGCTGTAGAGGATCTAACCATAATAGTATTGTGATTGCATATTTTAGCTGTTTGTCCCCATTATTGCTGTTTTTCAATGTGTTTTTGTAGAAGTTATGTTAGCTGAAGGTTTCTAGTTAACGTCTGAAGTACAAACTTGTGGCCTTTGTTTCTGTGAGTGAAATTCAGTCTTGACCCAGACTGCAGTAAAAAGGGAGAATTTACAATGGAAACTCACTGATTCCTTGACAAATGATCAAAGATTCATGCAGCATTAATAACAGAATTAACAGAGAGGTATTTACTTGTACAACTTTAAATCAACTTTCTAGACAACAGATTTATTGACTGATTTAGAGCGGAAGTTTGTAAAACCCAATTCCTCATCCAAACAGCATTAACATTTTGGACTGAAGATCCAAAAGAAAAATTGTCTCTTTTTTATTGTTATCTCTTTATTTATATTGCCACAGCAGCAGATATTAAAGTAATGTTTTTTGTACTTTCTTTCAGACCTTTTTGGACTGAGGGAAGATGTTGATGAATGTGCAGGTAAATGATGAAAAACTCTAACTTCTCACAATTCGTAGGAGTTGAAATAGTTTGCATCTGTCGTCATGACAGCAGGAATCTATTTTTATTAAAAGTGTTGATTAATTTGCAAATACCATATAATACTGAACCTCCTTCAACTAATACATGCCAAGAATTCAACTTAAAAATAAACGTCTTTGTAAGCTCCATATATGGCTTTATTATTATTATTATTATTATTATTATTATTATTATTATTATTATTATTATTATCTTGTAATAAAAGAAATGACAAATAGTTGTTAATTTTATTTTAATGTTGATGTTATTTTTTAAATAGTTTTTGGAACTCGTGTAAATAATGTATTGATTCATTTATTAATATGTTCCTCTTAGTTATCATCACCGACGTGAAGAACTAACCTTCCATATCGTCACCTTTGTGTCAAAAAAAAAAAAGATTTAGGCAAAAAAAAACATACGCCGTTACTTTTAAGAAGAAGATGATATCACATCCACATCATAACTACTAGTAATATACTGCTTTTGAATTAATGAATTATTATGATCATTATTACTATCGGGCGTGTCGCTACCTGTAGTCTCGACCGTCGCAGTGACGTTGGGCGTCATGGCAATGCACACGTCATGATCGGGAAACTTGTCGCAGGTGAGCATCTCGGGCCACGGGTAGCCGAACGCCTCCATGATGGGGGTGCAGCCGTCCCGCACCGCCTCGCACAGGGTCCTGCACGGGTAGATGGGCCGGTCCAGGCACACGGGCGCGAACAGCGAGCAGAGGAAGATCTGCGTGCCCGTGTGGCACCTCTTGTGCACCAGCGGCACCCAGCTGCTGGCCTGCTGCTTCACCTCCGCCATGGTTTCGTGCTCCAGCAGGTTGGGCAGCAGCATCGACGTGTAGCCCACGCCGTGGCAGAGCCGCAGGTCCTCCGGGATCCCCACGCACTGGGGGGTCTTGCCGTAGATGGGCCCCGAGGTCTCCATCTTCCAACTCACGTACTCGTACTCCGACGCTCTGCACGCCGACATGAATGCCGCCATCCCGATGGTTCTCCAGAGAGCGGAAACGGACGTCATGTTTTTTGTTGTTTGTTTGTTTGTTGTTGTTGTTGTTTTGTTTTCGAGTCCTACCCGCGGCGTTCACTTTATCGGGAGACTCGGAGGGCGAGTGCGGATCAAGGCTCTCCAACTTTGCTCTGCCGCTCCGCTCTTTGCCGTCTGCGTCCGGCGTCAGCGAAACTTGGACGAGCTGAAGTCCCAGCGCGCGCCGAGGGTGGAAACAAGAGGGGATTGGAAAGCGCTGCCGCCGACCAATCACAGCGCGTCTGCGCCTTTCGCTTCTCTGCTGTCAGTCAAAGGTTTTAATTACCCCCAGAGTAAAACACCGCAGGACTGTTTACCCCCCTCCACTGCTGTCCTGCCCCAGCTTCCATTTTCGGGGCTGTTGATGCTTAGAGGGAGGAAATGAATACGTGGTTTTAAAGGTTTTACAAATCAGACTCATTTATCTCAAAGCCTTCTTCTTGTCGCAGTTACAGCTGCGGGTCTTTTGCAGGACGCACCGGCTTCGCACGTTTAGAAACTATTCCCACTTCTGGAAGATTGTTCGAGCTCAGACAGACTGGAAAGAGCGTCTCAAACAGCAGCTTTTAGGTCCTACTGCAGATTCGCAATTGTATTTGACTCTGGACTGGACTTTGACTATGCCACTCCAATACATGAATTCAGCCCGGTTTGACCAGACAGTTCAGGAAAATTTCAAAAGATATGAAACGACTAAAAGATACATAGACGATGTTAGAAACAGACAAAAAAGAGGGGAAAAGAAATCATAACTCACAGATGCAGCGACCTGATTCTATAAAGGAGTTTTTTCATCTGTTGCTTTTAATCCCACACAACAAATTCTGCAGTTAAATCAACACTATACCGAGTTGGTCCTTATCATAATTGGTGTTAATTTAAATCTTACAGATTTAAATCTGTAATTTAATTTAAATCTATTCTGAACACTTAAGTTTATTAGAGTTCTTTGTGGGTCTTCAGTGAATTTTTTTGTGTGTTTTGTTCCATTTACCTTCCCATCATCAGCTCTGAGGAACCAGCTCTCCATGATGCTGCTGCCTTCTTGTCTCATGGTGGTGATAATGTGTGCAGGGCTCAGTCTTATGTCTGTTCCACTTCAGTTCAGTCTGCTTTATTCATTTTAGTTCGACTCTGTTTAACTTTTTGTCCTCGTTGGATTTAATATCTGTTTGTGTTTACTCTACCTCACTCGCCCATGTGTGCCAGGTTCTCTCTCCTGCTCTCTTTCCTCATAACTGCAGCCTGTTCGTTAATCAACCCGCTCTGCTGCTGCAGCGCTCTGTCTCTCTCTCTCTCTCTCTCTCTCTCTCTCTCTCTCTCTCTCTCTCTCTCTCTCTCTCTCTCTCTCTCTCTCTCTCTCCTGGTATCAACGCATGTCTTTCAACTTCTATCTGCAACCCTGACAGATAAACGATTTTCTACATTTTATGCAAATAAAAATCTGAAAACTGTGGTATTACTACTATACTGGAACTTTGCAGTAGTGTGAATACTTCTGAAAGCAACTGTAGATAACTTAACCTGCAGTCTGATACATCGATCTTTTCATCTGCCTGTTGCTGCTGCGTTTCAGATTGGAATGACGTAGAGCGAGTCTTAGTTGACCTTTATTTATGCAGGTTGTCTCATTGTACAAGATCCAAGATCTCATTTACATCAGGCACCTGATTTTGAAGAGAGTTCACCATTTCACAGAAGACATGCTGTGGGAATTGCTAGCTGCTGCTGCTAGTTTGCAGGAGCTAAGTGTGGCAGTCACAGGGCAGGGCTGTTCTGTTTGGAGGGTTGCACAGCTTAATGGTTGCCATGGGAGATAAAATGATTTCTCAAACATAAAAGAAACAAAGCAAACACTCCGTTTTTTATGAGGGAATATCACTATAACATGATGTATAGCTAAAAAACCAAAACAAAAAGTGGATTTAACCTAATACTGCCACTTTAAATAACTTTCCAACAAAGCCTTGAAGGCACTAATTGAGACCTCACCATGAACAATATGTGCTGTTCTTCTGGTTTCTAAGTTCTTAGTCATATCGTACTTCTCAACAAGAGGCAGTAAAACTGTTTGCGAACAAATCGCATCTAAGCCTTTTTGTAATTATCCAAATGAAACCCTGCTGACGAAAGACAATTTGCCGAGGCCCCCAGAGAGACCATGTCAGTGTTTCTGCGCTGCGCGACAAACCATTAATGTGAAATTCCTCCAATTATAAAAGAGCAAACTTTACAATTCGAGGTGTTCCTAACTATCCCCTGATAATGATGCAAATTTCTCCACTTAACGCCAGGATCTGAAGCAGCTGGAAGGCAACGCTGAGTAACAGCTTCAGCCCATCTTGTTGATCAGATAAATGTGTTTTCTAGCTGACTCCTCTACACAGACACCACTCACCTAGACAATCTTTTCCTTCTTTTTCTTTTCCTACACCGTTAACTGCAGCCAGCAGAAAACACTCTGGAGCGAGACGTGGAGGGAAGGTGACAGATGGCGCTGTAATCAGTTAGTGACTGTAATGTGCTGCTGAGTGCAAAAGTTGGAGCGAAGTTCGTAAATGTCAGAGGAACGCAGTAAATCACTGATGAGCTATAATCTCATCCGAATCAAAAATATAACCTGGCGACGCTCATCAGCTGAATGAGAAAATTACTTTGAGCTCTGAGCAAAAATCTGCATACCGAAGTGATGATATGATAAAAAGAAAAAAACAAACAACAACAAAAAAGAGAGGAGCAAGTCATCAATTAACATATCAAAATAACAGTGATGTTTTAACAAGGATGCTTGTGTTTTTGGAAACGCTACACACACGACCTAATGGGCTGATGGCACTCAACAACTGTTTGTGCATCTGGTTGCTAAAGCAAAGAAGAAGAAGAAGAAAAAAAAACATGAAGATCAAAGTTTTTTTTTCTTCTTCTTCTCCCTTCAGACAAGAACCTGGCTTCGCTCAGCTGCAAGAGGAAACGTCCTATCTGGATGAGAGGCTCCCACTGGGAGAGCGATCAGCCAAGAGACCCACGGAGCCAAAAGAATAGGAGGAGGAACGAGAAGTGGGACAAAAATGGATTTTGCAAACAAAAGCAGATGAGTGTCGGAGCGGTGCATGTCACAACATTCAGC
>CAEGAF010167242.1:0-12776 GCA_903067075.1 Micropoecilia bifurca | reverse complement strand
TCTGAGCTTCCTGTCCCTCTGAGCTTCCTGTCCCCTCTGAGCTTCCTGTCCCTCTGAACTTCCTGTCCCTCTGAGCTTCATGTCCCCTCTGAGCTTCCTGTCCCTCTGAGCTTCCTGTCCCCTCTGAGCTTCCTGTCCCTCTGAGCTTCCCGTCCCTCTGAGCTTCCTGTCCCTCTGAACTTCCTGTCCCTCTGAGCTTCCCGTCCCTCTGAGCTTCCCGTCCCTCTGAGCTTCCTGTCCCTCTGAGCTTCCTGTCCCTCTGAGCTTCCTGTCCCTCTGAGCTTCATTCTGGATCTTGGTACGTCCAAGAGCAGCTGATCTGCTGACCTGAGTGAAGCTCAGAGGTCAGAGGTCAGCCGGGGCAAGATTATGCAGTGATTTAAAAACAAACATAAGAATTTTAGAATGAATCCTCAAAGACACAGGCAGCCGGTGAAGTGAGGCCAGAGGTCAGAGGTCACAAGTTCCCTCTTTCGAGTTCCTGTTAAAAGTCGTGCAGCAGCTTCTGAACCAGCTGCAGATGTGAGAGCAGCGACTGACTGACGCCCAGATAAAGCGAGTTACAGTCATCCAGTTGAGATGAAATAAAAATGTGGATCACTGTTTCAAAATGCTGCCTGGAAAGAAAAGATTTCACTGACGCCAATCGCCTTAAGTGATAAAAGCTGGACTTAACCACGGCTCTGATTTGGCTGCCCAATTTAAAATCACTGTCCACCTTAAAGCCAAGATCTGTAATAGCAGGTTTAACATGGACCTCCAAAGGTCCCAGGTCAACAGAGGACGACTCACAGGAGCCACTGGGTCCAAACACCATCACCTCTGTTTTCATTCAAATTAAACTTTGTTGGTTGTACAGATGATTTGTTGCTTCTTGAGAGCTTTCGTCTGTTTCATGTTGTCAAACTGGTTCTATTTAAGATTTTGTTCCTTAAGATCATGCCGGGGTGTGGCTTATGAAAATGTATTTATCACAAATAATCATGATTGACTAAAAAATCTGGCCCAATCTGGACTCGGATAAATAAAACTTCTGTTTTAAAATATACTCTTCTTGTCTTTGTCCAAAATTGACCAGGAAGAAAACAGAGAAAAATAAATCATGTATTTTTGCAAAAACAATATATATGTTCCCTTTTAAACTGTTTAAGCGTTTTAACCTGTAACACACAATAAAGCTACTTTTAAAGGTAAACTATCGAACAACGCAAGTCAGAACTTTGCACAGTAAATAAAGGAAACCCCTTGCAGTGGAAACGTTATTTTCACACAACACCCTTGAATCAACGGTAAATGATCCTCCATCTCCTCAGGGACACACAGTCCCAACATCTCTGCCTGTGCTGCCCCAGTTTGCTGCGGACTGACCCAGTTTTTAAAAAAAGCCATTTAAAGATATTTTCCCACCTTCTTCCTCAGCCTTTGCACAAGTTCAGATAAGCGCCGAGGCTCGTGTTAACTACGTGGCTGGTTATTTGCTTTTAACACTAAATCCGACATAACAAAGGGTTATAATCCCGTAAACTGGCGGCTGGGTGGGGAAAAAACTTTAAAAATGCTTGAGGTGAGACACCAGCAGAGCTTGGTTGTCACGATTTGAGTTTGAACATCTGCTAACTAGCTAGCCTTATTAGCAAATACGATATTAGCTTTGGAGCTAAGCAATCTGAGCTCAGTTGGGAAAAAATACACAGAAAAACTGTTGTTTACAGTCAATGATGATAAAGGTAATCTTTAAAACGATCGATATACTCACTCCGACATGAAGTAAGTTTAATTCGTATCAGGATATTTGAGTATTTCGGACGTCGTGCCGCCACTAGCTCCTTGCTAGCCACGTCCTGCTACGTCATACACTTAGGAGTTCACGCAGACGGACGGAAACGTGATGACGTAGATTAGGTACCTAGTTTCTGTTAAGATTCTGAACATATCCGTGTCCAGATATATATTGATATATTATAGTGTGCGTGTAATTTATATTATAAAATCTATTGTACTAAAAAATATAATTAAATATATATTTTTAAAAATACCACACTGAACAGAATATTTCATTGACCAGAAGAAATATTTATGTAATTCTTAATGTTTTAGTTCAATATGCAAAACTTAATTTCTATTCAATTAAATGTATTTTTGATTCGCCAATGAGGAAAAGTCTCAAAAGTCCAACAGATTTTAGACTATTGTACTAATAAAATCTATTGTACTAAAAAATATAATTAAATATATATTTTTAAAAATACCACACTGAACAAAATATTTCATTGACCAGAAGAAATATCTATGTTATTCTTGATGTTTTAGTTCAATATGCAAAACTTAATTTCTATTCAATTAAATGTATTTTTGATTCGCCAATGAGGAAAAGTCTCAAAAGTCCAACAGATTTTAGACTTAATTGATTTTTTGTTTCTAATCACAAGCTGAGTTATATTAAATGAATAAATATTCTAAAAAATAAACCCATATTCTGTGTCCTGGTAGAAATAAGATGGATCTAGTGAAAAAGATTAACTACTGGTTTTCTTGAATGTATAAGTGACAGTTTCATAGGAAGTTTAACAGTTTAAATCAGATTTATAATTAAAACTATTAAAATAATGGGGAACTATGCAATTATGCAACTACAACAAATAAATAATTGAAGTTTTATGATACATTTTACATTTTAAAGGATATATTTGTTGCACTGTCATCTAAAGGTTAGGGTTATTACAGTTTAATCAACAAATTCTTCGTATTATAGAAAAAGACTTGAACTGGAGAAATACCACTCAAAACAATATTCAAAAATTACATCTGAATCTGACATCCTTTGAGACAAATAGAACAACAGAAGGCGCAGCATCTTCAACAAGTGGCACAAATTTTCTTGCACTATTGTGAGACAGAAGGCAAACAGGAAGGAGAGGCTCTGCAGCGAAGATGTAGAGAAAAGGAAAACAGTCCATGTGGAGAAAGAGGGAACAGGAGGAGGAATGCTGGAAACAATAATAAAGTTAATTTACTCATTCTTGTTTTTTCTGTTCAGTTTACTTCAGTCATCTCTGTAAAAATTTGTATTTGATTACAAGAATATTGCCATAATATTAGCAGAAAAAGATGCAATTTTACCAGGACGTCTTAAAATAATGAGGAAAAGGTTCTGATGTGACCAGATAAATTTGTTTGAAAATACACTCTATTGATAAGAGTGTTAATTTGACACTAATGAGTTAAAAGATCAAGTATTTCCTTATGTATAAAACTTCACAAGATGCTCAATATTCCCCATCTTAGGTTTTAGTTGTTTTTCATAAAATTATTACACAGTTCTAATACTACGATTGCTTTATCGTAATAAAACAAAAAATTATGGTCTGGCTATAATATTTCATCTTAACATTTACTTGAATTCAAAGTCCAAATAAATATTAGATGTGAAACACATTTGTCAAACAAGATGAGAGGTAATTTTTTTTCATCCATCCATTTTCTTGCACCCTTGTCCCTTAGTGGGGTCGGGAGTTGCTGGTTCCTCTCCAGCTGGAGTTCCGGGCGAGAGGCAGGTTCACCCTGGACAGGTGGCCAGTCTGTCGCAGGGCAGTAATTTTTTTTCTTTTAAAACTAAAACTTCAAATCTTGTAAAACAGAAGTGTGTCAAACTGAAGGCCTGAGGGCCAAATCTGGCCCTGTGTAGCTCTTTATGTGGCCCTCTAAACTGCAGATTACATCAAGAGGTTCCTCCAGTTGTTCACAAATAAGCAAAGTTCATACAAAATCAATATTTTTTCATAATTTTAATAAAATTTTTTATCAAAATAAATAAAAATAATTGGGTTTAAGTGAGTGCTGCTTCAGCTTCACTTGATGTCGTCAGTCTGATCAATACAGCAAGTAGTAAAAAGTCACTTTTAATGTACATTAGTGCAAGGCTGGACAGTGGCGCAGTTGGTAGAGCTGTTGCCTTGCAGCAATAAGGTTCTTGGTTCAATTCCCAGCCCTGGCCTTTCTGCATGGAGTTTGCATGTTTTCTCTGGTTTCCTCCCACATTCCAAAACATGACTGTCAGGTTAATTGGCCTTTACAAATTGTGTGTGTGTGCCTGGTTGTTTGTCCTGTGTCTCTGTGTTGCCCTGCGACAGACTGGAAACCTGTCCAGGATGACCCTGCCCTTCGCCCAGAACGTCAGCTGGAGAGGAACCAGCAACCCTCCTGACTCCACCAACGGACAGAGGATGCAAAGAAAATTGATGGATGGACATTAGCACAAGCATTGTAAACATTTCTAAATCAAGACTATTAAATCTGTCATTTTGAAAGCAAAAAAGCTAAATCCTGGAGAGACTGATCAGCGTGAAAAGATGTTCAATACAATTTAATTTTAAGAAACACTTATTGAATGCAGAAACAAACAGCTGTTTATTAATATAAGAGTTCAGTGGGTTTAATCTGGTGTTACCGGCCCTTTAAGAGCATTCAGATTTTTGATGTGGCCCAAAATGAAAGAGTTTGACACAACCTGCTGTAAAATATATTAAATCTCCCGGTTATAGCTTAATGAGTTGAAAGATTTTTTTGACAAAAAAAGCAAAACATTTTTTTTTTTACAACATTGAACCTTAAAGAATAAGAAAAAAGCACGAGACAGTAAATATTTAGCAATAGCACTTTATTGAACACAAACAACCCTAAGCCACAATACTGAATGACAAGACCAATTGGCTGCAGCAAACATTTTATAAAATAGATTCAGGTTTAATGTCACTAAACAGTTTTTTTTTTTCTTTTAACGTCAGAAAGACAGATGCAGGTTTTTCCAAAACAGTGAATGATCTTTTACATATTTAACATTTCTGTAACAAATTATCATTCACATGTTCACACAAAGGAATAACAAGGCAAAGTGCTTTCAGGATTGCATTGTTGAAGAAACAAAAACAGAAACATGAATGGCTTGAGGTTTCAGGTGAGACGGCGGGGTTGTGGAGTGGGGCTGGTCCTGTTTTCGAGTGGCGGCGGTAGGGAGAGGGGAGAGCCGTAACATTTGGTGGGGAGAAAACCTCAAACCTTTCAGCTTGTCCTGTACCCCTTGTAAGTCAAACCCGGTGTAAAATGTGAGGGCAGTGTGGAGAGACGGACGCCTACGCAGCCAGAATCTGGACAGATGGATTCAAAGGCAAACAGCTTGAGGGACGCAGACAGACTTTCCTCCCCTCCAACCCTCAGAAACAGAATCCACCCACCCATCTTCATCGTGACAACCTGTGATATCAGTACAGCTGCATGAGCCAAACGAAGCTGTAAACGTTGAATTATCTCATTATAGGGCTGGACAGAAAAGCATACACAGAAAAATGAAATAACTAAAAAGAAAAGGTAATTATTTACTTTATTAAAGATGGTTCCTCTGACCAGTCACCACTGAATGTTAAAGGGGAGAGACTATCATAATCTGCATCACAACTTTGTCTGGCTTCACATTCCAGTGGTATTTTGTCGTATAAATGCTTCTCATAAATATTTTTTTTTAAACGTCAAGTAGACATGTACAGCACATCCAAGCACACTTTATGTATAAGTATACAATTGCTCATGATAAATCTGTATTCCCGTACAGTGGACTGACCCATTGAAAGCCAGAACAGGTGGAGAGGCGAACAATACTCAATGCTGCAAAACAAGGAGGTAGGAGTAATGCTACGAAGAAACAAAAACAAAACAGCGAGCAATGCTAGAATGTCGAAATATCTGTGATACGCCAGGATGACTGAACCATGATAGTTGGCGCCAGCAGCTGCCACTCCGGTCAATGTTTGAGCTGGTAGATTTTTAATTTGATTCATCTTTTAATCTGACGACACAGGTGCATCTCAATTCAAAAAGAGAAACTCTCTCAAATCAGATGGGCTAAACAGAGACAAAACTTCAAGAATCTATTCTGTTATTTTTGACGACGATGGCTTACAGCTAATGGAAAGCTGAGAGGAAGGAAAAAAGTCAAGTCAGCTAGTAAAGGTTGAGTTAAGAACCATAAAACATTACTAACCGACTACTTGTATAAAGTTGGATTCATGAAAAGTTGAGTGGAAGGAAAAAAGTCCAGCCATGCTGAATATGGCTATTTCCAAATTCAGTTAATGTGGAAACATTCATAAAACGTCACTACTAACAAAGATGGCCGATTGTACTGTATAAAATCAGATTCATGGAAAGTTGAGGAAGGAAAAAAAGTCAAGTCAGCTAGTAAAGGTTGAGTTAAGAACCATAAAACATTACTGGCCAACTACTTGTATTGTATAAAGTTGGATTCATGGAAAGTTGAGTGGAAGGAAAAATTCCAGGAGGGATTGTGGCTTACAGCTTATGAAGATTCAGTTAATTTGGAAACGTTCACAAAACGTCACTTCTAAAAGATAAACTTCTAAAACTTCTAAAACTGCATGCAAGCCAATTCATGGAAAGTTGAGTGGAAGGAAAAAACGTCCAATAAGGATTGTGGCTTACAGCTAATGAAGATTCAGTTAATCAGGAAACATCCATAAACCATCATGAGCGAAGATGAATGTTTGTCCTGTTTATGGAAAGCTGAGCGGAAGAAAAACCGTTTGGAAAAGAACTGTGAAGCAAAATCAGTTTAAATGTTTGAGTGGATTCCTTAATGGCGGACAGATAATGTCAAAGGAGCTCCGATCACATAACTTTAGGGATTTTCAGTAGCAGTAAGCAACAATCATCAAAAAGGACTAAAAGCTTTAAATAAACTGAAATAATTTAACTTCGTGTCGTTTTTCTGGTGAATCGAGATGCATCTGTTCGTGTTGCTGGACTAGCAGTTGCAGCTGCTGCGGCTTTTAACTGAAGTAAATCGTCGACGGCTGTTTTTTTTTTTGGCCCGCCAAAATAAAAGTTCAATCATGTTTCCAAGCGCTTGTTTCTATTCCGGTTGTGGATCTGAAAGTGTCTGATGTGAGCAGAGTAAATTCATTGGTCCTGTTCCTGTGCATCAACTCCTTCACACACAGTAGAATAGTATATTTGCAGACTTGTAAATGAGGTAATCAGCGTTATGCTAAATAGGGAACCCTGTCATTGACACACTTTATTCACCAGCAAAGCAAAATGAAGAAAAAAAAAAAAAAAAAACAGGACCGTGGAAGAAAAAATAAATCAAATTTGGAATGTCAGGTGGACAAGCCAACTTTTTCCTCCTCCTATGCTTGTGAAGGTGCATCGTGGTAATAATTTGATTGTAATTCATCACATGCCCTGATTCAGAGTCCTTTCACGTACAAGGGCTCCGTTTTTATTTCCCAGATAAGCCACTCGCATTAAAACAAGGCGGCTTACTTTTCAATTATTATTATTTTTCTTTAGATCTGTAATAAATTAAGGCTGCCTCAGCAGCAGATCAACACCTGCCTAAAGTCCAGTTGATGGAGTATTGTTAAAAGCTCATGAGTTGCAGTAAGGTGGTAAAATCTTCAGTGAAGCAGACTAAACCAAAGAAAAATAAAAAAACAACATGAAAGGGACTACAAATACAACTAAAGTATCACAAAACATGCAATATACATCCTACAGCTAAAAGCACATTCATGGGGGCTCCTAATGGGCAAATTCTCTGATATGGCTCTGCTTTAGAGTAACAAAGGTCAATAGGAGACTCACAGAAGGAGCAAGTCGATAAGGTGCTCCGTCAGAATATCACCGTCTCATTTCACCTGCGCACAATACTTGGTTTCATTCATTTCAACGGTAAACACTGCAAAGTGTTTCCAGAACCCACCTTCCACCTGTTTTGTGTAAACGCGATCTCCCCTTTCTCCCTCTTCTCCCCCGGTTTCGCATCTTCTGCTGGTGAAAACAAACGGCATTTTCCTCTAAAAACCTCCGAGTTACAAACGCCCGGGTGGAAAATCTCCTGTGGGTTCGACTGTACAAGCTTTCGGCTACACACTGAAAAGGGAGGGGAAAAAACCCTTAATGCTCAACATTGAGAACAACATAAGGCATTTCCGATTTCCTTTCAGTTTTTTTTTCTCCCTCATATCACCGACTAAAAAGGAGGAATCGAGGATGCATATAAACACACGAACACATGCAGAGGAACGTGTCTAGTCCAGATTACAATACCATCAAAGTCCATCCATTAAAACAAAGACAAAAGAAGCTATTCCAACTTTTTCAACTTGTGCACAGTCCTGTGTTTGAGCAGGCAGCTTTTAAACTTTCATTTTAAATCACAGTTTTAAGAACAGAATCTCACATCTCACGTTTAAATGCCACCTCTGAGTACAAACAAGAGGACTGCTGAAATCCTTCATTTGCTACAGATCAGTGACTTGTGGTGTTTTTTTGTTTTGTTGTTTTTTTTTATCAAAAGGAGAAGGGATCATAATTTTTTTTCCTTACTCAACCGAGGAAGCGATGATAAACAAAAGGTTATTGCACTTATATCTATTTCAAACGAGGTCAGCTTGACAGAAGATTTTCATGCCTTAATGTCGTAGTAAGACAACAAATGTTACGTCACTTCTAGAATATGATCACACCGTTATTAACACTGCACACAGCTACAAACTGCAATCCTATTTCTAGTTCAGTCTACCCTAAAATAACACAATACTATCTCCACAATCAATTTGCAACACAGTCACAACAAACAGTTCATCCTAAGGTTCGATGACGACTTGGTTTGCACTGTGAAGAAGTTACTAATCATAGATGAAAAACCCAGAAGGCTGAGAGGAATAATCAGAAGCAGCTCTGGAATTTCAGACAGCGGTCTCTCTACAGTTACTGTGTTTCTAATAATCAAGATTTCAGTGTTTTTTTTTTTATTATTTTTTATTTTATTTTATTTCCTCCCCCACATCTTGGCCTAAATTTGGTCTGCTTTCCTTCTTGTGGTTCGGAGAGCCCTCCGAGCTCCGAGGTGCCTTCTTTGGATTTGTGCTTTCAATCTACCGACCGTTCATTCGTTCACCGTTTGATGTGCCCAAAGGAAATCGCACCAGAAGTGTGCAATTTCCTCTGCAACCCTAAAAGTCACGGGAAATGTGTGGAGAAATCCAAGCGAATCTAGAGGCAGTTATTTAGGCTTTTACTTTTAATTTGAAACATAATTTAAAGGGCAAATATCATAATATCTGTTATATTTTAGAGCAAAAACATTATTTTAAAATCACTCCAACAGCAAAATAAACATTTGTAGCCACTCTAAACATTTTGCGTACAGCTTCAGCTATAATGGGTTTTTTTCTTCGCGTCTGAGCCAAATGGATGAGTGTTTGCAGCTACAGCCTGATTGAATATCCATCCACCATCGCTTTGTTGATCGAGGACTGATCGGTGCCGACTGAATTTAAGGTCAGTATTCTAAGTTCCCTTCTAACTAAGACGAGTACAATTACTGTAGCGATTTTTTAGGGCCACAATTGTAATTGTAGGGAAAATAAACTGATAAAGTTTGAGTGGTGTGAGATTACTGTGATGCAGTTAAACCCTCACAAAAAAACTAAACAAAAACACTGACATCAGAGTAAAAGTCTCGGAACTGAATGCCTCCAGTTCAGACTCGCTCTAAAAGAGCTCTAATCACTCTATAGGGTGCTGGTTTGTTAGGTCTCCAAGTCACCACTCCTAGAAACATTTCTTACAACTTTCTCCATCTCAAGCCTTTAGCATCTCTATTTTTGTCTTGGATGGACGCAATATTACAATCCAAGCCAGAGTTTTGCATCCAAGGTGTGGCGGCCTTGTGCTTGCTGTCATTAGCATGAGCTACAAGCCTGAACACCAATCGACAAAAGAAAAGCAGTAAAAACTGATGATATATGCCCTTTAAATGATGATGCTCAGAGGGAGTTCGGTTCTGCCACCACGTATGTTCAGTGTGTTTTTTCTTCCCCATTGTAAGGCTTCTGGGAAATACAAATGGAAGACCGTACCTTTCGGTAGTTACAAGTAAAAGGCACCGTGCCACCTCTGTGCTTGGTATTACACAGGTCATTTTGGTGAGGGAATGAATAACCAGCTGGGAAGGTTGTTAAACAGTGACGTTATATTGTTTTGACCTACAGAGGTAAAGTTTTATAGCTACCTTAACATCCCAGCTGATATTTAACTGGACCTTTTTACTCTGACTTGCACCAAGTAACAGATTCACCTGTTAATTGTAATGAAGGGAGAAGTGCTGGAACAGGGTAAATATGCGCTTCAGTTTTAAAGAAAAAAGGGCTAGTGCATGTTTAGATATGACAAACCTCTGTTGTAAAGTCACAAGCACACAAAACTACTTCTTCTACTTGCGAGTAATCTACATGACTGACATCAGGGGAAAGGAACAAAAACACCACACAATCAATGTCAGCATCGTCACACAAAAGATCACTGATGAGGTAAAACTGCAGGTCCAATAAAAAGTACAAGGTGCAGTTGGCTGCCCCTTCGCAAGGTAGGAAACATGAGACATCTGCCAACGCTGATCAAACGCTTCCGCGCAGATCCTCTGGTTTAGGCTGGTTTAAGCAGAATTACACAACCCACAAGATGGATGTACAAGGATTTTTTTTTAAAACTCTTTGTTAGCATAGCTGTACAAGCATCCTTCCTGTCTTAGTATCTTTTTTTTTGAGGTACACAACATCAATTCCCAGTTTCACTTGGCTCTGGATAACAGAGAAGCCATAGTTTGATTGTGTTTACAAGTGAATTCTGAATTCATTCATTCATTCACAGTGGAAAATATGGCGAAATCCCAACCTCTCAGAGCCATCTTGGTACCATGGCAACCTTGAGCTATGTGCTACCTCAATTTATCCGTGTGCTTCTCGACCCCCCGGTGTGGCGTCTGCGGGACCTAAAAGTAGCCAATTTTATTATTTTTTTTAAAGCAATCAAAGCAAGAAGCATAACTCTACAGGAGATGTAGCGTCTCGGGTGCTGCCAGGTTTTATTTTCTGTTATAGCTTTTAAGGCAAAAGGCTCAACAGTGGATCAGAGTTGAATTGAAATTTGCCATTTACTTCAAGTAAAAACCAAGACATCCATTGAGGCAAATCAATTCTATATTGTATATACTATGCTTTTTTTTTTTCTTCTTCTTCTTTTGGACATCAAAAATGTTTTTTTTTCTCCTTTCTAACACACAATATAAACCACCTTGTTAAACACACAAACAATGGATTGCTTTGTCAATACTAAAGGGACTACCTATATACTTCAGAAAAAAAATGTCCAATTATAAAATACACCAAAATTCAACAGAATACTTGTATTTTAAGTAGTAATTTCTCATGCACATGTTTATATAGCTTTCTTTTGAGTAATATAACTGGCTTAGAGACATGCAGCTCTGAACACAAAACTGTAAGAATCCTGTCTACGTCTGAATATGTTACTGACCGAGTAAATATGATTCATGTCTAAAGGCAAATCAAGGTTTCTATGGCACTAAATGGGTGTAGCTTAGGTGCATTATTTTGTCAAATATAGGCTATTTATGAGTATGTGTCATCTTATCTACTGTAGACCCTTTTATTTTTTGTCCGTCTTGGTTCACTGTTCACTGTACTGTAAGGCAATCTCAATGGAATGGATGACCGTTGATGTTGAATTCAAATACACTTTTATCCTTTATGGTTTTAGGCTTCAATCTACACAACTACAAACGCCTAAAAGGTGGGAGAGCGAGGTGGGGAAAAAACCTAAACAAAAAAAAAAAAAAAAACCCAAAACATATCCAGACCTTCAAAGCAGGAAGACTACTACACATACATTAGAATAAGTAGAGAGTTATATTTCTACATGCTACCTGTATATTCATATCTACGCAAGACAAATGAAGAGCAACAGTTTAAAGTCGTGAGAAAGAAAACTGTCGCGCTCTGAACTGACCCTACATTCATTTCAGTCAGTAAATTCATGGCTCAGATTTGATGGTCAGACTGTAAACTGCTTGAACATATGCATAAATCCATTGCTGCTTAACGGAGAGGCTTTCCTCTCTCCCTCCCTCTCAACACGTTTTGGCAAACAGGCCTTATTTGTGATAAAATATGACATCTAACCCGCATTTGAATCTTCCATTGGCATTGATGCTATGATTTACTGAATTGGCCTAAAATGGATGGCAGTGCAATATTTGTGCTGCACACTTTTACACACACACACTATTGCTACAATTGGACCTTTCATTGCTTTCTATCTTTCCATCTCTTGACTCCAAATATATTGTATAATATGCTCCATTTGTTTAATAGTAGCTACGTCACAACTGCGACCTAGCTCCATGCACAATCACTGGTATCACTGGTACACAGAAAGTAAAATAAAAAGCATGTATAAGAATACTGTAATACAAAAAGAAACAAAAAAGATTACATCAAGCGCCATTGTACAAGTCAATGACTGACTCCATTTACGACACAGATAAGGACATCAAGAGAAATGAAATAAAAATCCCTGCCCAAAACCAGGCTGGCCTGACAGCACCAACAGATGGCAGAGAGGATATGGAGAGTGTTGAGTGGAGCCTGCCTGAGGTGTTGGTTGAATCTCGCAACTGACTTTGCAGGACTTAGGCCAAAGTCTGCATTGTTAACCGTAGGCTGGGTGATGGGAAGAGATAACAAGTCAGCAGGGAGCGGACTCTGTCCCCAAGTGCTTAGAAACACCCCTTTTCTATTCAATATATATATATATATATATATATATATATATATATATATATATATATATGTTTTTTTTTAGTTAAGATTGGTTGTGTGTGGTCTAATGTAGGTGTG
>CAEGAF010167233.1:0-14010 GCA_903067075.1 Micropoecilia bifurca | reverse complement strand
GTAACGCGACACTTTGTAGAAATGTAGTGAAGTAGAAAGTACAGATACTTACTGTAAAATGTAGTGAAGTAAAAGTAGAAAGTACCCATTATTAAATCTACTTAAGTAAAATACAGATACACGAAAATTGTACTCAAGTACAGTAACGAAGTACTTGTACTTCGTTACTTCCCACCACTGTTTATGACTGAGACAGGTAGCCCAGTGTTCAAAACCCCAACTCACAAGGGGAGACTGAAAATAAGATTTGTTTTCAAATTGTAGTTAGCAGTTCATAGTTTACTTTTGACATGTTCATTGTTCTCTGGATTAACCACATCCACAATCTAAGGTCCTTTTTATATAACCTCTAAAGAACATAAGAGAATTGTCACCTTAACACTAATTGCCTTTTTCAAGAGCAATATTAGTTCCAACCACTGATTTTCATGTTTTTAAGGTCAACAAGTAAAATAAATATTTTTGCATTATTATTTATATAACCATTTATTTATTTTTAAAAAACCTAACAAAACCTTAACCATTCAGGTCAAATATTAAATGTTTAAAATAAGTTTAAGTAACATTTTAACAATTTTCATTTCATTTTTAGAATCATGTTATTTTTGACCCTTAAAGAGATAGCTTTAAGGGTCAATATTCAAAGATGGCTCAAGTCTCATGTCTAGTTATGAGGAAAGGTAGCCAATCAAATAGTTGCTTCACAGGTCTCACTTTATTATCAAGTCAATTATTATGAATCCAGGATCCAGCACATGGAATTTGAAATATTTAAATATACTAAAATAATTTGATGGGATTTTAACAATAAATTTTTTCTTTTAAAAAAAAATATTTCTTTAGATTAATGTACATCTAGTTTAAATAAATTATACATAATTCTTAATAGTTGGCTTTTTTTTGTGAATTGTGGCATTTTTTGGCACACAGTACAGCTGCTCCTAACATCTCCAGCAGCTCCGCCCACTTAGGTGTGCAATTAGGCTCAACTGGCTGAATCTGGTGCCTTTATAAGCTGCTGGCCAGAACGTCCTTAAATCTGGTTCATTTTGACTTGCCTGTGGCAATGGGTGGTCAGTTATGGCTTTGTATGGGCTTATTGGCACTGTTCTTACAAGGTAAGCAACTCCTCCCCACAATTTTGGTGTGTGTTTATATGTTTATGACTTTGTTTTTTCTTTTCACTTGACTTAATTTAGTTTTTTTCCTCTTCCCCAGCTAGAAACTGTCTTAATCGTTGCAGAATGGGGTATAGTCTATGCAAGGATGGCTTAGAATGTATCCCCTACAACCATGTGTGTGATGGAGAGGAGGACTGCAAGGATGGTTCTGATGAACAGAACTGTGAAGCAGGATGCAGTTCTGGTATGACTCAAAGGGTTAACTGGGAGCTTAGCCTTTGTTACATGAAGCAAAAGACTGAGTCTAGTACAAAGACAACTAGACTCATAAATTGAGCTCCAATTAACATTAACTCCAACCTGAACTATGTACTGTTCACAAGTTTCCCAATTAACTCAAACTTATCACATTAACTTTTTTCCCCCTTAAAGAAGGTGGGGGAGTTACTGCTCAGTATAAACTTAAAATTATGTAGCTCTCCTTTCCTTGTACATAACTTAAAATTTTTCTTTTCCTAAAATCTGTACATCTATAAACATCCTACATGGCTGTATTGCTCACCCAATGTGATTTGCCTTAATGCTTTCAGTGAAGTCTTGTTGCAATGAATTTTTAAAAGTGCGTGTCTGTTGCCTGAAGTTTAACCAAAGGCCTGTTTCCAAACAGACCAGTTCCAGTGTGCCCATGGTCAGAAGTGTATAGACAAAGATCAGGTATGTGATGGTGTACCTCAGTGTCAGGACCACTCAGATGAACAACAATGCCAGAAACACCCTGAAGACTGTGCTCACCACTGTGATGAGAAGAGCCACTGCCTGCCTGCAAACTTCATCTGTGATGGCGAGAAGGACTGTGTGGATGGCACTGATGAGGCAAACTGTGGTATGTGGTCTGTTTTGCTCTTTGACTCTAGGGTGGGCAGTTTTCAACTTCAATCATGTGTTGCATGGTTTTCAGAGGACCAAAAGGAAGCTGGAACAATTACAGGACCTACAGTGGCCCCTTCCGGTCAGTCTCGTCCCCTCAGATGTGGCTTGGGCTCCCAGATGTGCAAAGACAAGTCGGACTGCGTCCACTACAATCATGTCTGTGATGGAGAACCAGACTGCAAAGATGGCTCAGATGAGGAAGATTGCATTTCAGAATGTGGAACTGGTAGGTGACCTAAACTGGCTATAATCTGCTTCAAGTAAACTCTTAAGCCACAACTAGTGATATAGGCGCTTGCTATACCTCTACAAAAAGGCATCCAAGATAGTGTTGACTGCTACACTTTGCATTCATACTTTGGTACTCTTTTTAGCTGAGTGACTTTATGATCCTGCTACAGACCAGTTCCAATGCGCCCACAGAAGAAAATGTATAGAGGGAAGTAAAGTGTGCGACGGTGTGCCACAATGCCAGGACCGATCTGATGAACTTGCCTGTGCCAAGCGCATGGAGGGTTGTGCTCATCTGTGTGACGAAAACAGCCGCTGCGTTCCCGGCAGTTTCCTGTGTGACGGGGAGCAGGACTGTAGCGACGGCAGTGACGAAGCAACCTGTGGTACGCTCGCACGACTTCACAATTTGTGACGACACTCCTTCGCGGTGCTCTAACATGCTACGGCCCTCCTGCAGCTGATTTGCAGTGCAGCTCGACAGAGTTTAAGTGCCTCAGTGGCCAGTGTGTTTTGGCGTCGATGCGTTGTGATGGTCATCCTGACTGTCCGGATCGCTCGGATGAGGACGGCTGCACCAAGCCACCAGTCTGCACAACCAAACATCACTGTCCTCACAGCAAGGAGTGCTTGGTGCGGGAGTGGCTCTGTGATGGAGACCAGGACTGCAAAGATGGCTCGGATGAAAAGGTGCTGGTTAATGCACTTTGTTTCTTTTCTCTGGAATTGCACAAGGACTCTAGCATGATGATATCCATTCTACTGTAGGATTGTCCTGTGACGCCAGTCAGCTGTGGTGCCTTCCAGTGGTCTTGTAAATCAAACACCCAGTGTATTCCTACAGTCTGGAGATGTGATAAGATTAAAGATTGTGACGATGGTAGTGATGAGACAGAATGTGAGTATATGCATATTTAACTGTACTTGAATAAATTTCAGAATGCATAGTTTTCTTTAAATAATGAATGACTGATTGCTGTTCTTAAAATTCTGACTTTTTTGTAAAACTTGAACTTCCCAGGTGGGATGGGAACATGCCTCCCTCATGAGTTCCAGTGTGGCAGCCAGGAGTGTCTGGATCCAGTCCTTGTCTGTAATGACGTTACAAACTGTGCAGATGGTTCAGATGAGGGAGGCAGCTGCCAGATGGCCTGTACTGCTGCTGACCGCTGTACACAGGGCTGCCACAACACACCCCAGGGACCGGTGAGAGACCATTTAAAAAATGTGAAAAGACAAAACTATACAGTAGTGGCTTAACTTTGTGTAAATCTTGTATTCCATTTATAGCGCTGTCGCTGCACAGCAGGGTACAAGCTGCTGGAAGATGGCCAAACATGCTCTGATGTAGACGAGTGTGACAATCAGGCACAACGTGTGTGCAGTCATTTGTGTATTAATGCACCTGGGTCATACCAGTGTGAGTGTCATCCAGGCTTTATAATGGAGGCAGATGAATACCAATGCAAAATTCCAGGTAAGGTATCCCAACATAGGGGGTCGGGGGATAAGGTCAACTGGGACACTTGAACTGTTTTCTCAAACTGCTGTATCCTAAATTCTTAAATGCTACAAGAGGAGTTTGTCCCAAATGTTCTTTTGAAACCTTGTGTACATTCATCAGACTTGCATGATTTTCCCCCTATACATTGTCTATTGTTGCAATGTCTTCATAGGTGAACCATTCCTGCTGGCATCTGTCCAGACAGAGTTGTACATGTATGGTTTGCGCACTGGAAGCCTTGATGTCTTGTCTTCATCTGCCAAAAAGGCAATCTTGTCTGTAGACTATGACTGGCGGGACCAGAAGGTCTTCTGGGTTGGTGTGGACACTAAAACAATCAAGTGGTCTTCTATGGACCAAAAGACTAAAGGAATTCTCACTAAAGGTTTGGGGTGACAAGAAAAACTTTTACTGGCATCTGAATCTGTTTAAAGCATAATGTAAATGCTCCTGTTAAAGGTGTCCGGGCGGACTCTGTAGCTGTAGACTGGCTTGCAAGGAACCTGTACTGGATTGATGGTGTAACTAGTCAGATTGTTGCCATCAGCCTCGCAAAAGCATCTATCAAGTCACTGGACCAAAGCATCATCCTGGATGAAGAGTTGGACCAGCCTCGCTCTCTGGCCCTGCTGCCTCAAAAAGGGTTGGCTTAAAAAAATGGACCTTAAAAGTAAAAACTGAACTGACATTCATACTTGTCCCTCTCTTAGGCTGATGTTTTGGACAGAAATTGGCAACTTAGTTAAGATTGAACGAGCTGGTATGGATGGATCTGAGAGGAAGGCAATCGTGAACTCCAGCTTGGGCTGGCCAGGTGGCATTACAGTAGATGTCCTTTCGGAGAGGATTTTCTGGACAGATGAACAACTGAATGCAATTGGGTCTTCCACGCTAGATGGTGACAATATGAAGGTAAATGAAGCCAAAGGTTCTCTCAGGATTAACTGGCTTTGAAAGGCTTCCCAATAAAGTAACCTAACAAAGTTCATCAGTTTAAAGCACTTGATCATCTTTCAGATTTTCCAGCTGAAGGAGACTACCAATCCCTTTTCTGTGGCTGTATTCAATGACTTGCTTTACTGGTCTGATGCCAAGAGGAGAGTGGTGCAAGCTGTTAATAAACTCTCTGGTAAGAACAGGCAGGTTATCCTGAAGAGACCTGGCCAACCTTTTGCTATTAAGGTGAGTTTTGTCTAATTTAGAAATGCATGCTAGACCCAAACCAGATGTTCAAGACTATCCTAACTTTCTACAGCAGTGTCCTGCTGCAATGTCTTCACCTGCCGGGTGCAAACCTTGGTTTGCTCAAGTTTCTGATTTCCCCATCTTCAGATTATACATCCTATAATGCAGATGGACACCGAGAGCCCCTGCAAAAAGATGGCCTGTTCACACATGTGTGTTTTGGCACCAAGACGCCAGGCTGTGTGCAAGTGTCCCAGTGGCATGTCTTTGGCTGAAGATGGCCTGCTCTGTTCCAGTCTGTCCAAATCAACATTCCTGCTGCTGTTTTTGCCAACTGCTGTCAGAAAGGTTTGTGCTAGATGTCAGTTGTGTAGTTTCTTTAAATTCAGAATTTGTATTCTGTGGGAAGGGGAATGTAGAAAAGCATGGTGACTAGGTTTCCTGTAAGCTCAAACACAAGTGGCTATTTGTTTAGCACTATTCAAAGTTTTGGACCAAGGGAACATGGGTAATTTGGTTCTGGTCCTGCAAACTCAGTCAGCAGCTCTCTAAAGACCTTAGTATTAGATGCTAAGGTCATGTTAAAGACAAATTGACTATTAAATCAATGGAACTTCAAAATTATTTAATGTGCCATAAGTGCAGTAGAATCTATTTTAATGACCTGCATAACTAATGTATTTCTGCAGATCTATTTTCAAGCCCAACAAGCAAGAGAGTTAAAAGGGTGGCCTGAGCATCTGGCAATGACGGTTCCTGGCGTAAGTGATGCAAAAATGATGGACTACAGCACACATGACAACACTCTGGTCTTGACAGATGCCAGCGCAACTTCAGTGAAGTCCTTCAAGCTGAGAGACTTGGCCTTGGTTGCTGAAGGGCAGATTCTCAAACTGCTAGATGACCAAATCACTGCCATGGCCCTTGACTGGGTGACCCTTAATATATACTGGAGCAGCAACAAACAACCCCGACTGCAGGTTACTTCAAAAACCGGGGCATACACTGCCATTCTAATAAAAGATGGGATTGCTGGAGTGGGTTCAATTGCCCTTCATCCTAAAAGTGGACAAGTTTGCTTTATCAACTTAAATCTGAAAAATGCTGGCAGCAAGGCCACAGTAGAATGTGCTTACATGGATGGCAGAGAGCGACGAGTTGTGTGGAAAGATGCAGTTCAACCTGCATCTCTAGTCTTTTCCAGTCCTGGGGACATGATCTACTGGGCTAACACAGGTACAACTACATTGGAATAAAATGGTTTCACTTTTTTTTTTTTTTTTTTAATATAAATTACCTAAATTTTTCACAGGAATGGGGAAAATCAGTCTTGTCAAGACTGATGGCTCTGGATACAAGGAGCTAGAGGCTGGAGATGGGCTGACTGCTGTAGCTCTTGGTGACATGCTAATCTGGAT
Source organism: Micropoecilia bifurca (assembly GCA_903067075.1). Taxonomy (NCBI): domain Eukaryota; kingdom Metazoa; phylum Chordata; class Actinopteri; order Cyprinodontiformes; family Poeciliidae; genus Micropoecilia; species Micropoecilia bifurca. The sequence goes on along the minus strand of CAEGAF010167233.1, from coordinate 7,621 downwards.
GACTGTCGGTGGTAATGTCAATATTGCTGGAAGGAACATGCTGCCTCAAACATTTAAAACTTAAATTGTATATTTCTAAATGGCATTCCTGTCAATTTCCTTCAGCTATGACAAGACTTTGGTACAGAGAAGATCAGCATCAAAAACTATGGTTTGAGATCGGCACAAGAGTACTTGGCTTGAAAGCCTACAGCGAGTCTACACAGTCAGGTAAGTGACCGCTAAATTCCCAAGAGGATTTGGTGATGCTTTAAGTCTGGTATTATTCCCTTCAGGCTCCAACCAGTGTGCAACAAACAATGGCAACTGCCAGCACCTGTGCCTCGCCACCCCAACAGGAAGGACATGCAAATGTGCCCATAACTTCAATGCAAAAGACACAAACTGCAGCCCTGATCAGAGCTGCTCAGCTGGTGGCAGAACATGTCTGGATCAAACCTGCCTACCAGCTGAGAAATTCTGCGACGGTCATGCTGACTGTGCCGATCACTCAGATGAAAACTGTATGTAACGTTTAAAATGGGTAAGCTGTACGGCTGGCTTTAAATTTCACTAAACCTCTACTTGAAACTGGTTTTCCTTTAAGGTGCTGGTGCCGCGCAACAGTCGGAAACGAAGGTCTCTACTCCAAATCGGAGTATACCTCCTCCTCACACTCCATCCCCAAAGATGAACCTGGGCAACACTGTAGAGGAAAACATTGAGGCCCTGGAGGCAGAGGAGTGCCGCCAGAATCGATGCAGTGGGAAAGGGCGCTGTGTGAAAATTGATGGGGTCACTACATGCAAATGTTTAGGGGGCTACAGTGGAGCATCTTGTCAGGATACTGCAGCAAAAGGCATGCAGGCCCCCATTATCTATGGTGCCGCAGGTTTCTGTGGTGTAGTTGTCATTGCTGTGATAGCAGTGGTCCTCAAAAATGCTGCCTCAAGGTTTTTATACTTTTTCTGAATTCAAATTTGAAGTGAAAGGTTTTTTTTTTTTTGGTGCCACAAACTTAATTGTATCCTTCTGAATACAGGGGAGGGAGACCAGATGCAACAGTGGAAAGCATGTCAGAACTGCAGAAAAAAGTGGAAACCACAACTGGCACACAGAATACCCAGGCAACTTCAAAGAAGCAAGAGGAGGGATGATGAACATGGAACCTCTTTACGCCAGTCTTTGCTGTTCCAACTTCCTGTCATTTCTTGCAGGAACCAGTATCTTCTGTGGATTAATTCATAACTTATTTTAAATAAAGAGTTAGCATTTTCAGTTGGCTTAATGTGTCTTCAATATTTAAAACACTTTGACTTTGTGCAAAAAAGAACATTGACACTCAATTGTTTAGCGATATCTGCTCAGATGTGGTGCAATTGACAACTTGAGTAAATTATCTGACAGTCTTACAAAGTTGCTTAAAATATGAATTTCAAGTTGTGTAAAGGTAAATTGTCATACTCAAGTGTTTGGAAAGTTCTAAAGTCCTTAAACACACGTGTAGAGCGCTCCTAGAAGTGAATTCTGTGACCTAAAAGGAAGTTTTGAAATGGGAACAAAGGCTAGAATCTCTGCAGTCAAACATGGCATTAACCTGCCTAAGATTTCACTTCAATTTCAAGTGAACCAAAGCTTTACATGTACTGTCCACTTCACGAACAATGAAATGAGACAAATGGGGTGCAGACTACTTGCTGACATTTTACAAGCGAAGAGACTGCTTATATCAAACCTTGAAGCTGAGGAGCAGATGCTCACATTGAAAGCTGTCAGCTAACAGGAAGTAAAGCAAGATTTGATAACTGGGGATAATTTGGTCTGGTAGCAATTCTGCATAAGCATACTTCATTCCTGCTTGACAGGGTGGGGGATTTTTTTTTGGCCCCTTCATAATTAAATGCCACACCCTGCTTAAATTTCAGTTTATCCCTTTGGCACCTTTTCAGTCTTTAGTTTGCTACTTCCAGTAGGGAAAAGCTTAAAGCATAATGCTTGGAACATATCCAACTAGCTTAAAGCCAGCACTCTACCAAATCACCAGTAGGATGTGGTAGAACATGAGTTGCACCTCATTGATGAGCAGAAACTTCATGTCAATATGGACCAAAGTCTGTCATAAAAGGGGTTCAATGTGTACTTGGTAGTGGCTATTTGGTACACCTTGCTCTACATGCAAGGTGTATTTGGAGCGTAGAGGGAGACATTCAGTGTTGAACTAAAATTTGCAGCTTCCCCCAAGCAAAATAAGGGTCATGTCTCACCATCTGAAAACTAAGATGCTCCTTAGCTGACAGCTTTTAAAATTTGAACCCATTCGAAGACTCTGCTACCTCAGGAAGACTTAAGTTATGAGGGAAAACACAGTGATGGTAACAGATTCTGATGGTTAGTGAGATGAAACTGCTTCTAACGCTTTGTGTGTTCCACAGTGAGGCTGTTTGAACTCCATGCATATATTTTTGTTGCAAACATTATCTCCATGGCACCCCAGTGTATTGTTCAGCCCAGAATCTAGATGTTATTTAAAGTCTGGACCAAATTCTTCCTATTGTTTACACAAAAACCACAAATCATGTTTACTTTGGCTGTGAGGCCACTTCTGGTGCGCTCATTCTCTTATTTTCCAGTAAGAATTTTAAACGCTTTAATTTCAGTTCATGTGTGGGTGTTAAATGATTCAGCTTCTATAGTTGGAGAGTTTATCTACAATATAATAAGGACCCTCCCCCCCCAGATGATGGATTACTGCTGCGTAGCCCCCACATATGTAAACAGCCATATAAAAACAGACCCATCTCAAATATTTAGTTCATTCTGGACACAAAAGAGCCACGCATCGTCTTGGAGGTACTGCTGAGGTAAGCCTGAAAAAGAGGATTGCCTTTGTATGACACGGCGCAACATGTATTAGGACATACATTCCTTATTGGAATTATTGTCTTTACTTTTAGGGACTTGAATATTTGCTTGAGTAGTTCTTTTTCCAGGGTATGACGACAAACAATTTAACAATTCCAAAACAGGTTTTGTGTACAGGCTGAAACCCAATGAAAGGAAATGAGTCAGAATGTTCAAGAACATCCCAAAAACCCGTCAACATTTCGAACCTGTTATAAAGAGGAAGCTTATGGAACAACAGTGTCACTGTCGATATGTTGATAACCCGATCATCCTGAAATATGACTGGTTCAGAGATGTCAAGAGCCCAGAAATAAAATGACATGAATGTAGTTGAGTGGGAGTAAACTGATGACAAAGCATCCACCTACTTACATTCTACCTGTTTCTTCAAATATAGTAGAGGGGACAATGGAAGTTGCAGGGGCCGCATTTTGGGCAGCACTTATGGTGACGTTTGTGACATCTAAACCGGTGAGTAGCTCTACTTCTCTGACTACCTTTTACTACTCAAAGGTGCATTATGTAACTTTTATATTTGAAAACAAAATATTTTTTTCCCATATTTATTTCAACTGTCACCATGTTGTGACAGTATAATATGAGACACATAATCTGTGGAAAAAAACCAAACAATCGGAGCCATGAGGAGGTTCTTAGCGCTGTCAATCAACCTTGTGTATGAAGTTCAGTGTGCTAGTGGTTGAGAAACAACTTGCAGTTACAGTAAAACAGTTCCTCTGTCACTGGTGGCTATGCTAACTAGCCCAGCATTCATGAACACAGAGGCTACTACAACAGAGAAGGGTTGGGGTGATTGACAGCACGAAGACCCGCCTTCTGCGTCTTATTGGTTGTTTCTAGTCTGCATCGGCAGCACAGGGAGGAGGTAGAGGAGCTGCATGTCTTTTTTGTTCGTTTTTTTAGAGACTATATCACATTATATATATAAAAGTTACATACTACAGCTTTAATAAATAGGCCAATTACCTTTTTCTATTTAAACAGGTTTGCCTACATGTGGAAGAGGATTCCTCAAAATCATCAGAGTCCAGCGAGTCGATGTCATCATCGGAGGAGATCGAAGTCCAGTTCGGACCCTCACAACCGGCGCTAACAGACACAGGCCTGCAGACGGAGCTCCTGGACTCCAGTCCTTCTCCATCCACCGCGGACTCGGGAGCCCCGCCGGTGGCTGAGGATCCACAGACCTCCACAGACATCGACCCTCTGCAGTCCGTCCCACAGAGTCCCTGTCAGGCTGCTCTCCACGTGGACGGCTCTCTCGGCGCGGCACGCGACTCTCCGGATGCCGGCGTGGCAATAATCACCACGAAACCAAAAGGCACCGGCGGATACGAGGGCCTGCAGCGGGAAGCCACCCCACCGGCTCCTCTTCAGGTCCTCACACCCACACCTGTGTCGGTTTCCATGGACACGCCCTCCACCATCCCTGAAGACGCCCCTGCTGCCAGTTTGGATTGTTTCACCCGGAAGCTTCTAACAGCCGAGCCGCCGCCACCTCGAGGAGACAGCATATGAGGAATTAGGCCATGTGGACTTGAGGTTTTATCACAATATTTTAGCGGTGCTACTGTGATAACAATAAAGGTGACATTAAAAATGATGTATTATTTCATTTTAAGGAATGACAGTCCCACCAACACAAATACGGCTATTGAAAAACAGACTCATTTGCAGCGCCTTAGGACACCAGTCACATTATTCAATATATTTTGTATTATTAAACTTCACATGTTAACTGAATTTAATCATCCCCCCCCGTCCCCCCCCAAAAAATTATTGATTTCTTTATTGAACAATCAGTGGAGAAAACAGTAAAACTAACTATCCCGATAATACTGTTTTCGTGGGGCGGGGCTTTCAAACATTAATGGCAATTTATCGTTCATGACACTGATAAATCAAGAAACTTACCACGATAAATAATACGATAAAGGTATCACATCCTTGTTTATGAACAATCAGTGGGAGTTTATTTACAATTACTTTAATGTTAATGAATGCTACATAAACACAATGAAACATAGGGATTACAGTTTCTGACTGAACCGCTTTTCTAGTCAAATCAATACAAAGACACCTCAAATGTTCTATAGAGTAAAAAAAAAGACGTACTTGCATGTTTCAATTAATACAATAGTACAACACAGTAGTGCTTAATGGACAGCTTTCCTTACACTTAACAGCAATTTGTTAAAAAACGTTTAGCATGTCCTCATGTTCGGGGCATTTTTTACCACTGACTACCTTGATTAAATATTAAGCAACATCTGGATTTATGACAGTTGGAACTTTGTCACACAGCGTTCCACAGTCCAATAAGACTGGGAACAAAAGAACAGGTCTAATTATGACCCATGACCACCAGGTCTGTCACATGCAAATATAACTGTTGAAAGTTTTGGTTTTAAGAGTGAATAACCTTGAAGCCAAACACAAGTTTAAATGATTTAAGGGGTTGTGTGGAATATTTATGAGAAGTCTGAGTCTGTCAACAGTGAGATCAATTTGTGAAAATGAGTTGTCAGAAAGCCAAAGAATTCTTCACTGAAAACATGAAGAAAAACGGAATTGTTGTTTACACTTTGTATCAATATTTTCTTACTTAAACAATTAAATGTAGATGCGATAGCTACTAAAACATGCTACTGCTGAACGGTTGATGGTCACGGAGTCAACATCCTTTTTTCCTAATTACTCCTTCAGACTTTAATATTTTTTTGGAGTGGAAATGAGACTCCTAAGAATATTTGTTCAATATTTTTAGCAACTTGAGCTCACAGCATGAGGCATTTGGTTAGGGTTGTTTACAGAACTCTAGTTTTAACATTGTTCTGGTTTAAATTCCATCAATTTTTCAGTTTATGCTTGGGGTTTAAAAACCTTTTAATACCAAATATTGTTTTGCAGTAACAAATGCTTGGCGCACAGAGCCCCTCCCACACATGTTGCTGAACACTGCTGATCATCCAGCTGCAGAACAGCTCCATCTTTTTGCTTTTCTTTCCTGTGAATAAAAGCTGCTAGGTAATGTTGCAGATTTCTGTGTCAATAAACAAAAGTGTAACAATTTTATTCAAGGTCATTGTACTTTGAAAGTCACAAACCAACAGAGTCCCACAAGAGTGTTTTGGTACACAAAGTTACCTGATCACCGTTTCCTGGTAAGATAATGACTTCTCATGTATACTTCATACAACCCACTTAAAAACAACAAAAGATAGATGAAGCTACTAGTAGAGTTGTTTTTTTTTTTTTTAAAGATGGGAGCCAAGCAGTTAAATAATGACTGCAAGAACAAGATGAAAACAGCAAATATTTTTTTAACAAGTCATTATGATAAAGCAACAACGTGCTGCATACCTATTCTTTTTTTATTAGGCATTTTCCAAAACTCAAGATCTTCTGTAAAATGTCACATGACATGCATTATATAAATTACAGGTCTGTTTTTTTATTCAGGGCATATGGCACAAAGTCAGTTGTTTTCAGGCAGCGTTAAGCCCCAGTTTATTACAGCTTAAGAGCAATCAGGTCTGTGGCTGCAAACCGTCTGTCGGTGTTAATTAGAGATTCAACAATTCCTCCATCTTTTATATCGAGTGAAATGAAGGGGTTCACTTGTTTTTATATTAATATGTTTAAGTTCATCAAACAAATGTCAAATGTGGAAAATTCTTGGCTTGGCTTTTAATGTGGCGTCTGGGATTCAGGTTGGTCCTGTGACTCCGCCTCATTCTCCGTATGCAGGTCTGAGGGCTAGTGTGGCTGCGGCTCCGGCTGCATAAGTCCTCCATCCTTCACTGTGTTGTAAGAGCCACATTCAGTGCATTTCATCCCCAACACGTGGAAAGGCACGGTGCAGTGGGACTGGCAGTCGTTACAAATAACCTGGAGAAAAAGCAGGAAGTGGGTTAAAACATTTTAACATCTGTCAATCTATTGATACACTTAGTATTCTGCCCAATTTTGCCATGTTATGACTATTAAAGGGGCAGTATCAGGTGGAGTGGGGGTCTGGGGGGCTTGAGCACCTGCCCCTTTTGCTCCTTGCCCCCAAATGCCCTTTTGGTCAAAATTTTTTTTTTTTTTTTGGTATTATTATTTTCTAAGCCCTCTTCTGACACATAATAACATGTACTAAAATTATTTGTTTTTTGTTATTGTTTTTTTTGTACAACAGAATAAGCCCTCCGGTCACCTTGTTACCTTTGACCTTTTGCCCGTGACGCATGATGCAGTTGCCTCTAACGCAGTGAGATAAGGCGGCTAACTGGACCTCAACATAGCGAACGTTCCGGATGACAGGACAGTTTTTGGTGATTAAAAAAAAAAGTTTTTGGTGAATAAAGTGGAGTAGACTTGCTACTGGTCAGATTACGGAAATCGTTGAGGTATGGTTTCTGCTTCAGCATGCAGTAGCGGTTAAACAGAGTAGAGGTGTGCCGATCGATCGGTCACCGATCATAATCGGCCGATTTTCGTGAAAACGGGGATGATCGGGATCGGCCGATCATTGGCTCTGTTACCGATCCCCTGCATCTCATTTCTCAGCCTGTCTGTCCAGCTGGTCTCGTCTTTCCGTTCACTCTGCGCAAACGCGCAGCAACAAATGCTAAGCGATGTGTAACTATAACGCACTGAGTGATGGGGACGTTTGCGTGTTGCGGCGGAAAATTGAAGCAGGTCAAAATGCATCAACACGACGAAGCTAATA